>JXSR01S050680.1:1349-31313 GCA_000969725.1 Ophiothrix spiculata
CAACGTTGATGTGAGAAATTGCTATTCTTATGTCTGAAATACAATAGAGTGAAATAAAGTGAGTCTGGCAAAACGGAAAATAAATGAAATAAAAGCAATCAAATAAATGAATGACTTACAGTTAAACACCGATATCCTGAAATCACTGCCACAATACTGCCTAGGATTTCCTGAACATTTAAGCACCATACATTCGCTGTTATCACGTTGACCATAAAGATCATATTGTGCTTCTGCTGTCCCGCAATAACACTCATCACCAGCCTCAACTCCTGCAAAATGCATTTGAGATGGTTGCTCTACGCAGAACTTGATACAAGTGCCAATTGTCATTCCCGTTCCTTCGATCAATGTGAAACTTGCATGTGGTAAAACACGAAGTGCATCTGTAGTGGTTCCTGTCCGTGGATTATATGCATCATAGAAACATCCTATGTACGATATGTACGCTGTAACTGACGCAGAAACTAAAACAAAAAAGAATGAGCTATATGTACAATCAAAATAATCTCTCTATTTAATTTAATTTCCAATTTTTTGTAGTAAAATTCGAAAAATGCTTCCTGCTAATGGCAAACCGAGGGTGTCAGGTGCCCAGTGTGATACTTATACAACATCCACTGAACTCATTGTCACCTAGGTCCTATTTTTTGTTGTCCGGGAGACAACCAAAGTAGAAAAATACTTTGGAATATAATATTGCGTACTCTACTTTTCACGAGAAACTTAGGGTAAAAAAGGACAAAGAAAATTACTAAAAATCAAACGTTTCATAACATATACAGTAGCATCGGTTCATGTATGGGATTCAAACCCGGGTCACTAGATTTACAATCCAGTGTATTTCCACTGCACCATCGAAGCGGTTGAAAATCGTCGGCGATTTTTGCTTTTGCCTCTTATCATGCCTTTTATCTTTGACAAACATAGCGTAATCAGACCATACATAGGGGGACGAAGATTACTGTTTTACTGCTGTGACAGTAACCATATACTACACTATTTATAATATACACATTATATTTAAGTAGAATCAAAACTAGGTAACAAAAACAAAACCAAACAACAACAACAGCAACAACACCAACAACAACAACATCAACAACAACAAAACCTCCATCTGCTTTGAGAACTGACGACACCGAGAAAGGACCCAAAGCAATTAATTAAAAAAGTATCTTGTGCATGGTAAATTTGGGTAATTTCCGATAAAACATGACCTTCCAACATTAAGCAAGAGATTTAAATTATGCTTTTTAGGTACCCAGTACCTCAAACTATAGCAAGTAGTGTAAATAAATGCTATTTGTATGATTTCGATCCAGCGTGTCTAAATTTATCCATTATCGCCTGTATTTCTTATAAATTTTTGGAATAAATAATATTCAGATAAGATCATTTTATCGTTCTTAATATATTTTTTTGAAAAAAAAATCTGATTCCATAAAATTTTGTGACGTTTGTGACCACACCATCCAAAGACTGGGGCAGCACATCTACATGAACGCTCTCTGATAACATGACTATTTGAAACCCAGCATTAGACAAAAATGGGCACATTGGCACCATATATTAGCACATCACTAAATTTTAAACACACCCTTGCTTATATCATCACAGAAGTTCGGTCAAGGAAAAAATGACATAGGAAATTGGAGATGAAGGACTTGTAGTTTGAAGGAAGCTTGATGTATTTGTCTTATTCGAATCCTACCTGTTGTACTTTCTGTTCTTGCATGTGTAGAAGGTTCTACTGATGTATTATTGCTAGGAGTCCTTGAAGTAACTGTGGTAAGCAATTGAACAGGCTGGTTTGGTACTGTATTTGATTTTAAATTGAATGACTAGAGTATCAAGTTAAATCATGAAATCTTATATTTGTGGAGATTTTTACAGGAAAACATTTTAGTTGATGATGTTTTTTTTTTCTGAATTAATTACGAACGATATTTTGTGCAAACGAAGTAACGATTGTAGATGTCAGTTCGGCGGAACTCACAATTCGGATACGTATCTGAATTTGGATACCCACGTATCAAAATTCTGATACTCGTATGAATGATTACTGTGTTATTTTAATTCAAATCCTACCTGTCGTACTTTCAATTCATTTGTAGGAAGTTCTACTGATGTAGTAATGCTAGGAGTCATTGAAGTATCTGTTTGTGGTAAGCAATTTTTAAACTTTAACGAAGTTATTAATCAAAAATACGAATACGTATAAAAGTTCATATCAAGAAGTCTGATATTCTTTGTCATTGATGTTTCTTTGCTAAATCTCTTGACACAAAACACTATAAAATCTATAATGGTTTTATAAAATCTTAAAGACCGAACTTTTTCCATTAAAAATCATTACGGTAGACAATAATTGTCTACCTTTGACCGGATAAAGTTAGACAATAATTGTCTACCGGAGTAGACTTTTGATTTTTTTTAGTTTGGATAAAATTAATTTTCTAAGATTTTATAAAGCAATTAAGAGGTTTCTATGTTACATTTTAATGTAAATTATTAATCGACCGTGTACTTGGCATTGAATAAGAATACATGAATTTATGAATACATCTTTAACAACGTTATAAGCAGAAAATATTTATCAGAAAACCAAACGAGATTGTAATACTTACTTTTTACTGTACTTGTTGTAGATTTCATTATCAAACACTGTGGCAAATCAGAAGACCATCTTGTGTCATTTATATCATCATCAAAAATACATTGTACGCTGTCTGGGTCACTCAGTTGGTATCCAGGAAGGCAGGCAAAGGCAGTGGTATCGTATACTTGAATAAAGTCAGGATTTGATGTGTCCAGTCCTGATATCTTTGGTAGTTTACATCCGACAAGAGTTACTGCAAGTTGTTTTGTAAAGAAAGAAATCTTGGCTATTTCTTTTAATGAAAATTAACGATAAGAGTGGAACAAACTGCAAAAGAAATCATATTCTAGGGGTAATATCAGAAAAGCAAATACTATAACAAATTAAAAGTGCAGTCCCCCAAATATGGTGCCATTGAGCAAAAAGCGAAATGAAATTGGGGTAAAAATCTGCTAATCTGCTTTTTCTATTGTGTAATTTTGCATTATTCCAGTTGCGTACACAGGATTTTTTGACTGGGGGCACAAGCTATAGTTTCCCCTGAATGACACCACGGGAGGGATATGATTGGATGAACATAAGCTACATAGTGAAATATAAACTATTTTTGGTATCTACGTACCAGTGAAGATGAGAATATATCTTAGTAGCGTGGCTGGTGTATATCATGTATATTGAACTAATGCATTGACACTAAATTTAGCATTTTTAAACAATTTTTGACAAAGAAGAATATGCATTGATATAACAGGTCAATTTAACACCAGTGTGGTGGTGAGTTTTCATGACTTCCATTTTCTAAACAGAGTATTTACAGTGTGAGGCTGGCTTTCCTTTTTAAATGCATTTTTATTTCATTATTATCATTAAACTTTGAAAACTTAGGTAAATGTGAAAGTGTATAATGGTAAAGGTTGGTTCTGTCATGAGAAAATAAAACCAAGTGACATGAATTACAAACTAGTGCTTAAAAAAAGAAAGCATATCAGAAATTGCATGCCTACTTTATTTTACTTACAGTTAATATATACAGATATCTTAAAATCATTGCCGTAGTACTGCTCAGGATTCCCTGAACATTTTTTCCCCATACATTCGCTGTCATCAATTTTATCATACGTATCAAATTGTGCATCTGCTGTGTCGCAATAACACTCATTGCCAGCCTCAACACCTGCATATTGCATCGGAATTTGCTGCATTGTGCAGAATTTGATACAAGTGCCAATTGTCATCTTTTTGTGTAACCCTGTGCTTCCATATTTTAAAACACGAAGATCATATGTATCGTAGAAGCATCCGATGTACGATGTGTGCTCTGAAAGTAAAAACATCACATCATCATTTACTAAACGTTTTTCCTGCACTGCAAATTTGCCGATCACCAGACGCTAGCGTCCTGTGAGGTTTCAATCAGCCAGAAGTCAGCTCGCTGAAATATCGCTTATTTTAATTTTATGCTGAAATGCTGGTTTTTACATGCGTATGAATATTCATGAGATCGGATACTCTAGTTTAAAAAGCCTGTAAACTCGCCAAAATAGCATAGAATCTCAAACCAAACTTGCAATTAGAAGCATAAAAGTTATGAAAACATTTTGAAATTTAAATCTTTTCGTGTGATTTTGCGAGCGTTTAATTTCCTCGAGTGAGGTCAAATTAGGTCTTTGCGTTTTACCTAAAATCTACGGTTCTGGACTTAATATATTTTAGCCACTTGGTCAAAAGAGAGAGAGACAACACTTCTTTAACAGATTTCCTAAAACATTTGAGATAAATCTGCTTAAAACACGTATCACGTAAGCAAATGTAACGCCTGGTCCAATGAGGTCAAATAAAGCATCACATTTTCTACGCAAAATATCATATAACCCCGGAAGTGATCAATTACGCGGCATTGTCTATTGTTAGGTACATATAGGTAAACCACCCGTTCAATGACAGCGAGATCTCGATAGCGTAGTGGATAGGCATTCGATTTTGATGCAAGAGGTAGCAGGTTCGAATCCTGACGGCGCCTTCTTCTTCTTTTTTTTTGTCATTTGAAAACAAATTATTATTTTTCCATCATATTTTTGATTGATATTCCTTCAATAAACTCTTTTTACACAAAAATGTCTATAGATAAACATGATAAAATCATTTCCCAATAGCCCGTATTAATATGATATGCACAGTCAGAGCACATGTCACAGTCACACGTAGACTACACGTGCTATGTTAAATGACGTCAGATTTGCCTGATATAGCCCAAGACCTTCGAAAGGTGTGACTTGTCGTTTACGATGTTCGTTGTGTATATCTGGATAATGAGATGACCGACATCGTGTCCCTTTCGAACGTTTAGATGTAATGAATTTTCCCTCGATTTATTTTCTGTTTTAAATGTCTTACAGGTAAGATATATATTTCAAATTTCATATATATGATGTCTGATATCTCATCTTGCAGTTTGTATAAGCATTTTACATAAAATTTTGTAAAACACGCTACACGTAACCAAATTTGACCTCATGATTTTAAAAGCTTAAAATTTACATTTTTTTAAAAATGTAATGAAATGAAATGATTTTATTCTCCACTGTCAAAAATATGCTTATCTTATTGAAAAAACTCTAAATACTTTCATCCACATCTTCATTTTCTATTTGCACTAACCCCCTTGTGATTATAGGGGTTCGAAGTCCGAACTATCTGACAGGTCACATCGAGAAAAAAAAATCTAGCGACCGAGTTGTCCTGATATTCTCCCGGTATATACTCGGGAAATGAAAATTAAATTGCTCATTAAAAGCTCATTTGCATAGGCCCTGCTGCCTGACTGCAATGGCATATTTTGACACTCACGGTACATTCTCACTGCATGCTATTTATAGTATAGATATCTACTACTTCAAAGTTTCAGAAAAAACTAAACATTGCTAAATTTTGAACATAAGTGTTAAAAACTGAACACATGAAAAGATGTCTGACGCTCGTGTCCACGATGGTGTTCACGCATCCCAGGTGTTGATATTTTGTATGCATACGTTCAAAATCGAACACTGATTCTGCCGTCAAATTCAAATGTTTGAACACGTGTCAGGTGTTAAAAAAGTGTAACAAATGTCAAATATTTTTCATACTGTATATAAATTTATAGGAAACATATGAGCAATGTTCAATTTTTCTAAAACTTTGATGTGGTAGCGTTCGTATATGTATATTATAAACAGCATGCAGTGATACTTTATCGTAAATATCAAAATTTACCATTGAAACGTCACTGAACACTAGGGTCTGGTGTGCGGCAATTTATGCAGTGTAGTGTACTAACTTTTTCTACTTTTGAAAACAAAAAAGAAACAGTTTAGACTTGTAAGTTTGTTGCTTTCTTTGAACATTTCCTTCATGATACAGAGCAACTATAATTGCTATGTTGACACGTCTGATGAGGTATTATATTAACACTGAAAATGACGTATGCAATTTCATAAAGTTAGTTATGCAATATTGTATGCGTGATTTAGGCAATTTAACATGTTGTAAGATACACAATTTTACACTGACGTTTTAGTAGTATTACGTGACGCTACTGCAATATTTGGAAGAAATAAAAGCAATATTGGCCAAAATCAGCTCTATACCACACAAGGTGAGGGAGCAAATGACTGATTCGAGGTTATTGCTTTCTTTAATCTATAATTAATGGATACTAAATCACGTAACACAGTGTGACTTCAGCAATGTAATAAAATAATTTGCCACGGATTTGGATTTGGGAAGTATTTTTTGCCGTTTTTTATGCAAAAATCTAAATTTTGTCAAGAATTTATGAATTAATTAATGATCAAAAATTAATTAACAATCCTAGAATCCATAAATAAATTAACAAAATCGTTAATTTGCTCGTCTAAATGTTTCGTAAATATAAATAGACCGCACAATAGGATTACATGGACGGAATAATAATATAAACCATACAATTGTAGTGTATTTCACCAATGCATAGCAAAGGTGCTACAAATTACTGTATATTGTGTAGATGCATGTCCAAACCACATAATATGAAACCAATTAATATTAATGAAATTAATTAAAACAAAGCAATATTATTCAGTAAAATGAAGTTGGAAATGAACCGGTTAAAATAAACTGGTATTATTTCCTGTTTCATTTTATTGAATAATAATGACAGTCAAGATAACTACCTTTTTCATCCAGTAAAAGAAAGTATAGAAAACAAAAGTCTTTTTTCTTTTGCACTATTGTAACCTCCAGCAAATTTGGTTTACTCTCGTGTACCGGAATTATATATTTTTGTTCATAGTGCACGAAGGAGAGGTGCTGTGATTTTAACATTGACACCCAGTAACTCGGGTGCTTGATACCACATATTAGCCAAAGCGCTACCTAATTGTGACGTCAATAACCCTCGGCTTCCTGAGCCCTTTTTGGTAACACGTCTTCCAGAGGGGAAGGGTGCCACCCCCTGTAATTTTGAACTTAGGACCCCAAAGTTATATTGTTTTGGTACTATAGTATAGAGTAGGGTCTTCTCTTTCCATTGACACCAAGATCATGAAAATCGGTCGAGGTGTCACAAAGTATTTCCGTACCGAATAATTCGACTTTGGGTAAAAATGGCCACTTTTTCAAAAAATCGTTACAAAAGTTCTAAATGTGCAATTTTCGTCGGGTTTTTTTGCTAATAAATGAATGCATCGACAAATTTAACACGTCCTGTAAGTTTCAAGTCTATATCATGCAAGTATTTTTCAAAATTGCGATTTAAATTTTTCGAGGTGGCGACAAGAAATGATTTCTCCGTGATGGCCATTGCGTTCGAGATCCAAAGGTCCTGTTTGATTAGATCATGTCAGGATGAGATCTTCGTGAGTGCCAAGAAATGTAATCGTCGCGAAGAAATGAGTTTTCAGAAAACGATGTTGGTCTTGGAGTTGGACAACCGAAGGACGAACTGTTCTGCATTTGCACAAATGAACCATTGAATCTAAACCATATCTTTAGTACTATAAACTTTTCATTCATGCATCAAGTTTGTTTCAAAATTCTTTTGAATTGCGTCATTAAGCTAAAAATAAAATGAGCTATAATATTTAGATGTTAGATTCAATCAATATAGCCTACTCTAAAATTCCGACATACGATGAAACTACGTGTCTCAAAAATTTAGCAACAAGAAAATACTAGTTTGGTGAAATGTTCTTTATTAGACACATCCATTCAGCTTTTAATTATCATGATTATCGTTTATGCTATTTAATTTGCTCGTTTGACTTCAGGTTTGTTTGATTAACTGTATGAGGCAACGATAATAATAATTGTGCCACTTTTATTAGAAAAGAACATGTATGAAAGTATATAAATGAGGGCCGCCTTTTTCCTTCAACTTGAAATTTACATCTGTAAAATAAGGTAACTTAATTACATGTTACTTTTAGGTCATAAAACATTCCGAATCAAAAATGCTTTAAAATTACGATCTTTAGCAGGAATCAACGATTTTTGATTTTTGTTGTCGCAAATATAATATGAAGTTGTATTTTGTTGTATTTAGCTTAAATACAACAAAATACATTTTACTACTTGTATGTTGAACCTTTCAGAAACTTTTCAGTAGTAGCTTTCTTGTATAAACAGTATTTAATGAGTATGTGTCGTGAGTGTCAAGATATGCCATCCCAACACATGATAAAGTTAGGTAATTTCACATGCAACCATTCATAGTAGTCCACGAAAAGTAATGCCTTGAGAGTATGGTTAAACTGACTAGAAGTCATTGTTGGAGCAGCGTTCCTGATTATTGATTGCAAATTATTCCAAAGTCCAGAAACGGCAAATACTATTTGTTCTTGGACGTTGTAAAGGAAATCCGAAAGAGATATAAGATGATGATGATGATGATCCAGACGTCCGAGTTGGTGTGTAGCGGGTTATCAAATTAGCGAAGTATGGCACAGCTGCAGGAGAGTGATCGTAAAAAGATCAAGAAATTTTGAACAAAAGAAGGCGAATCTTAAAATCAATGCCATTAGATAGGCAGCCCAAAAAGGTCCAGTAACACTGGAGTGATGTGATATCTGCGTTTAGTGTGACAAGACGGACTGAGGCGTTCTGGAGTCTTTGAGTTTTGATCGATTGTTGTCAGGAAGTCCCACATGGAAAGAATTACAGCAGTCGAGGCGTGAGGTTATGAAAACGTGTACTAGACGCTCAGTGATAGCATTGTCGAGACATTTTCTAATCCTGCCAAGCTCATAGATATAAGCCCGATAACTGTCACAAATGTTTCTTATGCGAATCTTAAGCAAGAGATGGTTATCTAAGGTGACACCGAAATTCAGGGTTGGGATTGATATACATTTCACCAATCATTACAGGTCAGTTCGTGAAAGGTCATTATTCCTTTACTGTACCGTAAAGCTAAAGGAAATCATTCAAGTTTTAATCAAGTTTTGGACAACCTGTAAAAATCGGAGAACATTTTAATACTTAACTGTTTAAGGTACCCCGCACTTCCGTAGTGCATAAGGGAGGGGGGGGGGGAGGGTCCATGGTACCCCCTTATAAAAAACACTTTCCCGACCGAAATTTTTAATAGTCTTTACACCATATATAGGCCTATGTACACTAATCATCTCGATTTTGGCATTTGAATAACCTACTTCCCGAAGGAATTTTTCAATGAAATGTTGCTCAAATTAGGAGATCATGAATACAATGACATTGTCGCACCCACCCCACCAAATGCTAATTTATGCTAATTAGCTGGAAAACGACGCTGTCGATCTCAATTTTTTTCGCAAAAAGAAGCGCAACTACTATTTAGGCAAGTACAAAAATTAACAACCCGAAATATTGTGGCGTTAAATGCGAGAACCGAAAAACCAAATGTTGGGTACCATGGTCCCCCCCACCCCTTGCAGTTAAGTGTTAAAGCATTTTCACATTGAATGGGTCATATTCTACAAATATAGCTATGAAATTTTGAATTCTATCTGCCAAAAATCTCAGTCATTGTCATTAAGTTGAAGTCACAAATACAACCTACCAAGCGTGCGATCACAGAGTCGCTTTCGGAGGGGTCAAAGATAGCATACACATCATGCACATGGGTTACATTATTCAAAAATCTGTTAAATGTATTTTTATCCAAATGCGCTTTGATCTTGATGTAAAGACGTACTACAAATGCATGCACTTAAAGTAATGTGTGTACACTCTTAGAAGGCCGGGATCAAATATACGAGTAGTTTTCGGGATCATTTTAGTTTGATCCTTTAAGGATCACTTTTGATCCTTTTGCGGATCAATATATACAAATGGATCAAATTCACAAGGATCCTTTTTGATCCTTTTTTAGGATCATTTTATTTTTATCCTTTTTGATTACAATATCAAAGTTTTGATCCGTATTTCTGGTTTACTTTGATACGGAAAGGATGAGCTCATATTTGATACCGCGTTTGGATCCAACGTATCTTTTGTTTCATATTTGAGTACAACCCAATATCCACTACACAGCGGGGAATGTATACAATGGTGTAACATATAGAAATACGTTGATATCACCACACAGTCCGGCGTGGTCGAGTGGTTAGAGCCTAGGTCTCGTAATTACCAGCAGGTATGAGTGCGGCGTGGGTTCAAACCCTGCTAGCGTCACTTCAGTGTGATGTTTTTTGCAGGTCTTTTTTATAAGAAATATTCGGATCAAAAATTTTGATCCTTTTTTTGGGATCACTTTGATCCTTAAAGGATAAGCTCATATTTGATACCTAAAAAAATTGATCCTTTTTGTCTCATATTTGATACTTTCTTTCTAAGAGTGTATGTCGGAACTCAAACGAACTAAACTAAACTAAACTCGAACTTTGCAGCTTTGTAGCTCTGACGTTGTTTCGTTTCACACTTTTGTAGCTTTGCAGCTTTGTCGCTCCATGTAGCTTTGAAAAATATTGCCGTACGATAAATTTTTATATCGATATCAATTATCTCAGTGACATGCAACTTTGCCGCTACGACAGCGACAAGTGTTTATGTACGTTACGCGGCGACAAATTTACAAAACTACACGAATATGAAAGCAGCATAGAGCTATCATCCCGAGCACTCGGTGTACGTCATTATCAGATAATAATCGCATCAAATTAGATCGCGCAGGTAATAAATGGGTTTCAGAACATAGGCAAAGTCATGTCATAATGTATTTATTTTTGAAACTGAAGTGGTGCCCCGATTATTTGAAACGAATTCTTGTCTACTGAATAGAAGACAATTGGTAGACAATTAGTTTTGAACTGTTAAGCTTTCGTCAGGAGTAGCTCTGACTTCTTCAGGACAAATATTATAAAGACATGTGGGCCGTCAATGACGGCTGTCCCTTGCCGACAGTGTTGAAAGCAGATCATCTGTTTGCTCTTTGAGATTGTTGTGGCTCTGAAAAGAGCCTTTCCGAAGGCTGCCCCTTGCTAACAGTTTCACACAAAAGTAGGTTGCCCCTTACCTAAAATGTGTTGTTCTTGTGAGACTTTCGTGGGTCTGAAAAAGAGTCTTCCTGAAGGCTCCCCCTTGCCAACAGTTATTTGCATAAAAGTAGGTCGCCCCTATACCTCTAATGTGTGCACACATGCTATGCTGTCCCTTGCCTATTAGGTTTTCAACCGAACAGATTGCTACATGATCGAGGAGTGACAACGAAGTGCTTGATGTTATCCAATTGTGAAAAATTTGGCCGACGGCGAACCCGTTAAAACCTACCAATTGTTATCAATGTTTATGAATACCCGTCGTAAAAGACTTTCTCAAAAAAAAAAAAAAATAATAAAAAAATGAATAGAAAACCTCATTGGCAACAAACAAACTTGTATAAAGCTGTTTTTTATTAACAATTTCATAGAAACGAATTGACTCTTCTAATATAACATATAATTATTTGTCTGGTGATCACACCCTATACATATATACAAAAAAAAAAGAAGAAAAAAAAGAATATTACAATACATGGAATAACAAGATTTCGCTCTTTGGAAACCTTACTTTTTAAAACAAATATTCTGAACAGAGGGGATATATTCATTGCAATCCTCGGAAACAAGAGAAAGAAAATGAAAAGAAGAGATCCCCATTTTATCTTTCTTATCTTGATAAAGTATACAGTATGATATATAATGCTGGTTTAAAATCTTCTGAGTAATACATTGTAATTATTACATCTTAGGAAACTTACATACCAGACAAGATTTCCAAAATATAATCTTTCAAATGTCTAAAATACAGAAAATTCCAAATTTGAGTTTGAGTGGTGGAAATTTCGAGTGACCGCCAAAATTCAATTTTGTTACTCGAACATGGGCTAGAGTGGCAAGAAAAGAGCACTTAATTTATTATTCAAAAATCAATGAGAAAAGGCTTTGAATTTAACAACATACCCATTTCTCCCTTAAAACGATGTAAAATGACATATTCGATTTGAAACATGGTAACACACATTTTAGGAAGGAGTGAAATTGTATATAGTTCCACAAACCCCTTCATTTGATTATTTTGAACACTGGTTTTTAATGCTATTCTTATGGTACTCAAATCCATTTTTGAGGGGAAAAAAGACCGTCGCAGTCATTTTTATTGAACCTTATTTTGGGTGCCATATTCTTTCTTATTATTTTTTGTTACTATTATTGCTATTTTAATGCCACTCTAGCCCATTTTGACCAACAAATTTGGCGGACATTTTAGATCATATTCAGGACATCATGTGGGATTTGAAGCATGATAGATTTAAAATTTATATACGAATTGATCTGCAGTAACCCAGAAAACCACTTTTCATAGATTATTGTGAATATTAAATGTTTTTCGATGCCAATTTATTGCTAAAATGATAATGAAGGCCATTATGAATCTCATTATGGGCGCCATTTTGGATTTTTAACATAGTAACATCATAATTTAGACAGAAAATGATCTGTAGTTACCAAGAAAACAATTTCCCTTGGATTATTATGAACAATTCATGTTTTGGTATAACTTTTTGATACCCATTTACTGCTGTAGTAATCCATTTTGGCGGCCATTTTGAATTTGAAAAATATAAATGACCTACTTTCAAGCCAAATGTATTTGCTATAACTCCAGAAGCACTTTCCAAATAATTACTGTGGATATTAAGTGTTTTACAAGTCACCTTCGTGTCATTTTAATGAAAATAAAGTATTTTGGCGGCCATTTTTAATACATTAGCGTTATATAATTTTGTGCCTGGTCATCACACCCTATACATCTTTACAAAAATAAAAATAAAAGAATATTACAATAACACGAAATAAATAGACTTCGCTCTTCGGAAACCTTATTTTTTAAAACAAATATTCTGAACAAAGGTGATATATTTCTTGCAATCCTCAGAAACAAGATAGAAAAAAAAGAAAGGAAAAAAAAAGAAAAGAAGAGATCACAATTTTATCTCTCTTATATCTTGGTAAATTATACATTTATGATATACGATAATGTTGCTTTAACATCTTCTGAGTAATAAATTATAATTATTACATCTTAGAACACTTACATGTTAACCAATATCACGATGTAAATTGAAACCTGTACGTTTGATCATTGGCTGTCCCAGGATATTTGTGAGCAATAAATGGGTCTGACACAGTCACAAAAAAGTGCGAAATGTTCATATTTATAGGCCTAATACCCTTTTCTACTAAACTTATTAAAGATGGAATCGAATTTTAACAATATCTCAAAACCGACCTTCTGACCGTTTTTCAGTCATCATTGTCATTATTAAAGGTGCAATTCATGATTTTGATGTGACAAAACCTCGCCTCTTTTCTGGCTTAATAAAAGAAGAGTAAATTATAAATATATGCTGAAAATTTCACTTGATTATGACCATTCGTTACAAGCTTTTCAGCATTTCGAAAATCCACATAGGCTACTGTGTCGTAATTACTGTCGGGGCCCCGACAATAATTTGAAAATGACACATTTTCTCACTTTTCTCAAAATTGCAAACACATATGAAAGAATGGTTTGGGGATTGTAACATATATCAGTTAACGATTCTAATACTAGTAAGCTAAAAGACTACATTTTGATAGAGGTGACCTTCAGAAAGTGGATCATGAATTGCCCCTTAAACTTTAGCCGTCCATATCTCAAAATAAGGCTTTGATGCAAAGTTGTGCATTATCTTGCCATGACCCTCATGTATAAAACCCATGACTTTACGTTCAAAAACGCAGCTATCAGCTATCTATAACTTCTGAACAGACCCCTGAATATACTCTTGCAAATGCCAAGAACTTCTGTGAATACAATGTCAAAATTACTTCCTGAAAATAGAATCTTCAACTATTTTTTTCTGAATAAATAACTGTTGAGAAACCTGACGACAAATGCAACCTTTATGAGGGCGTTCCCGAGTAACGTTCGTGACCGAAAAATTGATACTGAATAAAGTTCATGTAACGTTTGGTAACGTTTGTGACATCGCACGAAAATGTTTTTTATTGCGCTTTCCACAGATGATGGGGAGCAAATTCACAATTATTTCATAAAAGTGGTAGGAAATTCTATCGCCAGGATTTCTTTAAATGCAATGTTTTGTTTGGTAATATTTGGTAACGTGTGTGACATTTTAGTGTAACGTTTTGGTAACATTTGTGACATTTTTGAATTAAAACATGTGCTCATTCATGCACGGATAGAAAAACTTCAAAATTTCTGATTGGAAAATACTTTTCACGTACCAAGTAACAAACATATGACTGAAAAACCTGCTTATGTGGACGAATAAAAAAGCTGATTTTTTGCTTGAAGTAAAAAAAAA
The DNA here is from genome assembly GCA_000969725.1 of Ophiothrix spiculata. Lineage (NCBI taxonomy): Eukaryota > Metazoa > Echinodermata > Ophiuroidea > Amphilepidida > Ophiotrichidae > Ophiothrix > Ophiothrix spiculata. The sequence continues at coordinate 15,797 of JXSR01S050680.1, forward strand.
GTTTCATGTTTACTGGAAAGAGCCATGAGTATTATTAAATATAATAGTGTGTTTTAAGTAACCCTCCATTCATTGTTCAAGATTCGTTTATTGTGACAAACAGAGGGCCCAGGAATATGAAGGTAAAAATTCACCAAAGATAATGTTGATCAATCCAATACATACATGTGTGATGTGTGGATTTGCTTGCTTTTAACATGAACATAGGTTGTTAAAATGTTTCACGATGAGCCACATCAAAACCTTATTTTCCTCCAAATGTAGATTGCAGCAAATTAATCATTTTTTTTTGCTTCACTATCAATTTGATGTAACATAAATGTTATTTTCCTTCCACCCTTCTGTCTCATTCGATCTTCCTGACGGGCTTGAGGAGGCGTATACAGTATTGTCTTCCCAGCCACTTTCACGATTTCTACCCATTTGTGGGTTTGAAGAGCCATAAACTGAATTGGTTTTCCAGCCACTGTCAGAGCTACCTCCATCTCTATCTTTTGAGTCATATATATTGTTTTCCATCCAGCCTGACGTACCATTTGTATTAACAGGTTGCGCGTCATCATTTTGAATCACAATAGGAGAATAATCCTCTCCATCTGGGACTTGCCTGGCTTGTGTATTTTGTAAACGTTTCCCTTTATTAGGCAAGGCGTAAACTGGTATGTTTTTGTCTTGTTTGCGTTGGTTTGATACTCCATGTGCAGGAATTTGATCTGTATTGGAAAGACTAGTATCACTTTGTGACAATCCTTGGTTTACTCCTATTGCATGCATTGGAGTTTCGTTGTACACATTTTGCCCATTTCCTAGATGATTATGTACTGGTTCTTGTAGAGAGGTTGGGTGTGGTGACGTGTGGTTAGTGTTCTGTTTAATTTGTCTTGGTCGGGATTTCCTGAAAAAAAATTATAACGAAAATAGATTATAACATTTAATTCCCATGTTACTTCAAACAGGTATTTGGTAGTAAAGTAACAAAAGGTTCTTTTTCTATTAATATAAGTTATAAAAAGCGTTTGCCACGATCCACGATATCCAAATCGAGCTAAATATCATACTTAAGCCAATGTCGGACACAGTCTTTAGCACAGTCACTGAAATCAGCAAGATCTTGGGGTGTACACGCCTTATCTAGAAGGGGGCATCTCAACAGGTGTTCCATGGTTTGAGGTTCAGAACCACATTGGCAGTTGTGTCAGCATCTGAGTATCCCCAGTCTTTCAGGTTCACTTTGCATCGCCCAACACAAGATCTTAGGCGGTTAATACACTTCCCCTCCGACCAGCTTGAGACAGCGCCAGATGGTAGTTCCTCTTTGGCTTCCAAGAATGTGGATACCCGTGTTGGTTGATTGGTGAGCCTTTCTTTCCACAAAGCTTCACGGAGGTAGGCTGCTTCACTTGGTTCCACTGAGTTTAGGAAGCTTTTCCTTGACTTGAGCCAACTCGTTGCTGGAACATGGCCAAACAGTGGGTGTCGATCATCTGAAACTTGCCGCATTCTCTCTTTACTGCTTGCTGCACTACGTGTGATCTCTGGAGGAGTTATACCAGCAAGGATATATAGACTATCTGTTGGTGTTGGTCTAAGGCATCCAGAAATCAGGCGGCAGGTTGCGTTGAGGGCTGAGTTGATCTTCTTAGCATGGGCTGATCTTTCTGAACAAGCATACTCGGCACATGAGTAGCAAAGTCTATGGCTGTAGACCGAAGTGTACTTGGGCTGGCTCCCCAGGTCGTTCCTGTTAGTTTGCTCACAATGTTGTTCCTTGAGCAGACTTTGGCTTTGGTGTTCTCAACGTGTGGGTATTGAAGGTGCAACAGCGATCTAACGTGACACCTATGTATACTGGTCGGTTACAGTTTTCAAGCGGGGTACCTGCTGACCAAGTAACATTCAGATGGCGGTTGGCGTCTTGGTTTCGGAGATGGAAAGCACACACTTGTGTTTTCGCTGGGTTCGCCCTGAGATGGTTCTTCTCATAATACAGAGTTAGATCATCCAGTGCGTTGGAGAGATTCTCCTGAACAATCCTGAAGTCCTGATGATGGGCTGCTACTCCCAGGTCATCTGCGTAGATGAAGCGGCGAGTACCTTCATTTCTTGGTTGGTCATTGGTGTAGATGTTGAACAAGAGTGGAGACAACAGACTTCCCAGGGGGAGACCATTATTAAGTCGACGCCATCTACTCTTCTTGTTCCCAAGCTCAACGATGAAGTGTCTGTTCTCCAGTATGCTTTCGATCAGTTCTGTCAGATGGATGTCCTTGGTGAGCTCCAAGATCTTATGGAGGAGACACCTATGGTTCAGTGTATCGTATGCAGCTGAGAGGTCGACAAAGACTACTCCTGTGACTTTCCCTTCCTCAAAACCATTTTCTATGTATTGGATAAGGTTGAGTACTTAGCTTGTTGTTGATTAGCCAGGTCAGAAGCCAGCTTGTGAAGATAACGTATATATTAACTGCTTGCTGCACTACGTCTGATCTCCGGAGGAGCTATACCAGCAAGTATATATAGACTATCTGTTGGTGTTGGTCTAAGACATCCAGAAATCAGGCGGCAGGTAGCGACTGGGATGAGTAGGTAGGTCCAATTCTATTGAGTAGGAGTCGCTCAAATAGTTTGTATGTGTGGCTCAGAAGTGAGATGGGCCTGTAGTTCTTTGGTACAGATGGGGCTTTTCCAGGTTTCAGAAGTGCAATCACATGGGCTTTCTTCCAGATCCTAGGAAACCTATGAGTGGCTAAGCAGTGGTTGAACAGCTGAATTAGCCAACCCTTAGCGACAGGACCAAAGTTCATAATCTGCTCTGTAGAGATGTTATCAAAGCCAATTGCTTTCCCAGGCTTCAAAGACGAAATTCCCTTTTCTAACTCTTCCATGTTCATAGGTTGAGTGTGGACCAGGGTCTTCACTGTACTTGGTTCAATTGAGTTTGGTCTTGTCTCTCATCTTGCCACTCTTTCCTTTAAGTAGGAGGTGATTAGCAACTTGGTTGGCAGTAACTTTGGGCTGTTGGGGAGGGGCTGTGGGATCACCACTAAGCTTGCGGATGGTTGTCCAAGCCTTTTTGCTGTTCTTTGACATATCTGTTGATTTCAACAGGGCATACCATGTCTGGCAACGCTCATAGGATATGCTGTCCATCACCTTCTTGCCTGTCTCTGCTGTTGCCTCAGAGAATGGATCTTCTTTGAATATGGTGACATACTCTTCATATAATTCAGAGCTCTCCTTTGTTAGACCAGGTATATATTCCACTCTGCAACATCGGGGTATATGTTTTCTTCACAAGTTTTGCAAAGGTATCATAGTTGCTTGATGTTGGTACTATATCCTGAATTATCTGATCTAGTTCACTGGTGAACTCTTTCCAGTCTGTTTTCCTATAATTGAAGCGTCTCTTGAAAGGAACACTGGTTTGTCTGATAGCAGCATTCACTCGGACACCAATAGGACGATGTTGACTGGCTGTAATGGGATCTGACACAAACTTCTCACACAGACCTGCGATGTTTTCAGTGACGACAGCCAGATGAGGGTTGTAGCCGCGTCTCCATCGGGCACTATGGAAAGATGAAGGGAGTTTTTGGTCATGAATCAGGTTTAGTTGGTGGGAGTCCATCCATTCCTCTACTGCTTATCTATCTTTGTTGTTTTCCTTGTATCCCCATTGCGTGCTGTGGCTGTTGAAGTCTCCAATGATGATTTGTGGTTTGGTATGTGATTGTGGAACAGAGAAAGGGAACTTGAAGTCTACAGCTGGTGGTTTGTAAACAGATGTAACTACAACGCTGCTCAATTCTACTGAGAGAACTTCTACATTGTCATCTTCTGATATGGATGTGGCTACTATAGCTGAGTTTGCTTTGACAAACTAGGCACTACCATACTGGCGATGTGGTCTTTCCATGGCTAGAACCATGCCAGGTACAGTTGGGCGAATATTGTCGCTTGCTCTATGTGTCTCCTGCAAGCTCAGGACATCACATCGGAGAATGCTGTAGCTAGAATCTGTTCTTTGGCTGTTGAAAAACCTTCCACATTTGTAGAGATGACTGTCAAAGATGGTCTTAGAAAGGACCCTCTTTGATCTCTAGGCATGATGAAATTTGTAGATATCTTGTTGTTTTGGTGGTGTTAGGATTAGTTCAGCTAAACTATAATGAGATCAGCTAATACACTACTACTACAAAATAATTATAATCAGCTAATATTCACTATAACTACACCTATCCAGGGTCGCGTGTATATAGAAATACGATAAACTAAAGGAAACGTCTCAAACTCCTTATTGCCTGCCTTACTTATATGTCTTACCTCTTTCTGACATAAATTAGAAGAATAACTAGTATCATCAGGAATAAAGCACCTCCAGCCACTCCAGCAGTGAGAGCTGTAAGGAACGTAAAGTAAATGTATATCGTAACAGGATATCTCATTGGACTTTTCAGTGAAATGTGGACCTTACGTTCGATCGTATTGGCTTTATTAATTGTAAAAGTAAATCATATCAAGTACGTATACCTTCTTGTGACAATTTGGGTTAAAAATACAAGCACCTGTACCCCGTACATAAGCTTATATGGTAGAGGGGTTAGAGTATGGAAAACAAGGTTGTGTGACCACTATTTATATATTCTATAAGAACCCGCAAATCAAATGAGACATGTCGCAATTTTTTTCCAATGACCTTTACTGACTTTTGCAAAAGTCAGAGATCACGAGGACAACCCTGTATGCAAAATGTATCAAACTTGATATAAAATTGTAGGAAATTTAATAAGGGATAAGAAATGTTGCATTGGTTTACTCATTGGACCTTTAATTTCCTGAAATATGTAAAAATGCACAAATGCAGTTTTCTTCAATTATTTCTCGCTGTAAATGCAAGAATAATTCAAAATTCAATGCAAAGAAACATTCATGATGACCAAGAAATCAATGTTATGCTCAAATTATATCATTTTCATACTTTAATTATAAAACGGCGCCCATAACAAGGTCAAAAATGGTCGCTAAAATATTTTTTGTTGCTCAGAAATGGGCTCATAAAAACAGCATTAATAACATAAAAGATACCAAAATATCAATGGAAAATTGCTTTAAAGATCACAATTAATAGACCCCTCTCTCACTAAATTGCTTTGTTACCAGATTTAAACTCCAAAGTGGCCTTCATTATTAGATCCAAGATGTCGCCAAAATGCAAATATTATCTCTCAGAAATGGGGATGAAAACATGAAGAATGCTAAATAATCAATAAAAAATGGCTTTCATAAATTGTCTTGGTCTTAAATTCAAAATGGCGCCAGTATAAAATAAGAAACGGCGGTTAAAATACAATTTTGTCGCTCAAACTTGTCTAGGGTGGTTTAAAAACATCATTAAACACATTAGGTATTCAAATAATTAATTAAAATGACTTACAAGTTAAATCTTTATCAAACCCACCCTTAATCAAATAGAGATGGTAACATTATTTCAATCAAACTGCAAAGAGTTCAAAAAATTGCTGTCAAAATACGTAAGTTAGAGTGTCATTAAAATAACATTATAAATTGGTAATTAACACATCTCTGAGAGTTTGCAACAGGAATGTTTACCCCTATTTGGTTGTGACGATATTTCAAACACACAAAGGTGCCAAAAATAAAGTCTAAAATGGCTATCCTAATGCATATTTTTGTTTTTAAATAGGTTAGAATATCATTAAACCAGCATTCAATGGATATATTTAACATCCATTTAAATAAATTTAGAACATTATCTCTGGAAAATGTTTAAGTTATAAGCCTTACATTCATTTTGGACATATTATGTTATGCTTTTAAATATTTAGATGTTTCTTTCAAGCCGCTCTTACTCACTTACAGTGACAAAAATGTATTTTTGGCAGCCATTTAAGACCTTATAATGGGCACCATTTTTGGTTGGTAACAAACTACCTTTAGGAAAAAAATGACCATGTTGTTACCTTCAAAGCCATTCTTATTAATTATTTAGACTATGTTATTGTGAAGTTAATGACATTAGAATTTGAAGGAAAAATGAGACTTTAATGATCATTTTAGACCTTATTAACAGCGCTATTGTGAATTGTTTGTTGATTACTTTGAATAATTGTTTTTATAATACTGTCTTAATGCCACTCTATTCCATCACTAGCCAATTAAAATAATGTAACTGTACAGGCATTGTGGATCAATGTACTTTTATAGTATTTATGATGTCGAATTTGAGTACGTTGGTTGCTTTGCACAACCAAAGAAAACATTATAAGGAATATGTTAATAACCATCATGTATAGGCTTCTAAAAACTCACATCACCAAAAACAGGGTTGAATATTCACCATATTAAATTTAAACATTTTAGAGACTTGATGACCAGTAGTTTTATGATTTGATTTTATGATTTTTATGGCAATTGCATGTTTAGTTGGATATTATTCTAAATATACATTATTGTGACATTTTGGCACCATTTAATGATTTATTTGTATTTTTTGTGAAAACAAAACATCAAATGAGTAAACTAATGGCACACTCCTTCTTCCTTGACAAATTTCCTACAATTTAACGCCCATATTGATATAGTTTGGTTAAAGCACTGTGCTCATGACCTTTGACATTTTGTTAAGGTTACTAAAGGTCATCGGAAAAATGGCATTTGATTCCCCAGTTCAAGTAGAATACTTACATATTAGAAAACTCATATTGATCACCAACAATAAACGGGCATGAGATTAGAATTCCTGATTTCTTTTCTCACGAAGTAAGGGCTAAGAGTAAATTGTACAATTGTGTTGGAAGTGGCCATCTTTCTCTTTCTCTTTTTCTTGCTATCTTTTCTATTTTCGGCATCTTTTCAAAGATGCATTAGCCAGCATGCATAGATTAGACATTTCTGGCTATCCAGGTTGGTACTTTTGTATGAGCTTGGAAGAGACCATGGATTCATCGTGGATCTAATGACATGTGTCCGTCACGGACCAACCGAGGTAAACAAACAAACAAACAAACAATAAACATCAAATGCACACAAAAGTACATAACCTATTACATACGTACAACTGCTTGTTAAACGTTTTTGCAGTTGGTAAAAAAACAGCTGTTATTTTTGATCAGCATCAAAACTGGTCCAAACGAAAAAGATTCTTATGGATAATTTTTAAAAGTTTCTTGTATACACAAGCTGTAAAACAAATTGATTGGCTATTTTTGTTTTATCTGGAAAAGTCAACAGACGGACACTTGCATTAAAAAAAGGTTTTGTTAGAAAACAATTTAAAAAAAATAAATGGTACACTTTTTCGTGAAGATGTAGAAATATTATTTATGTTTTAGAGAGATAACACTATTTAGAACTATTCCAAGATGTTCAACTAATGAATGGAAAATACATATATTATAACTGATTATAAACTTTGCAGATTTCTTAATATTTGGTGGTTAGATAGAAGTGCATTAAAATTCGACACTAGGTTTTCAATGAATTTCCTGTTCTATATTATATTTATAAATAAACATGAACCATTTGTGTTAATTGTGACTAGTAAGTGTGAGTTTTGAAATTACAATAACATTTTACATTACTGGGGCAGATGAGCCGAAAAATTCGTTTTTCCTTACCGATTTTGGTATTCCCAGTAGTCGTAGTTCTCGGTACCGTGTTCATGTTATTCATTGTCACAGTTGTACTTGTTTCGTTAGGTGAACCTATGGAAAATATTGAAAAAAAAATCTTAGTCTATAAAAATCAAATGGAATAGAACAGTTATACAGTACTTAATTATTCTTATTTAAATCTTAGCACCTTTTTACAAAATAGTCTCCATTTAAAAACATTTTACATGAAAAAGTTTACTCTAACAATATTAACGAAGTAGAATTAAGAATAAAAGATTAGATTTATTGTTTTGCCTGTCATCTATCGTCTCATAATGGATAGGCGTACATTATTTTGAGTAATGTGTGCTCATTACGAAAAACAACAACAATGTACGCCAATCCATTATGAGACGAAAGATGACAGGCAAAACAATAAATATTATCTTTAATCTCATTCTTAGTCAAAAATTTGAAACATTTTAAGATCAGGAATGAAGTCAATTATTTGCAAAAAAACAATAGATACCATTATTGAAAGAACGTACACCCATATTCAAACATAAAACATCCAATTCAAGTGAATTGCGCATCAGATGTGTGCGTATATCTAAACTGCGCCCAATTTTCAATGCGTGGGCCCACTTTACATAATGCTGTCATATATTGTCTCATGGCTTATTCTCCGATAAAGTGTGCAACTTTGCCGTTTTGGTGTCACTCATGGCCGTGTTGCTTGTTTAACGTTGTGAAACCTATTATAAATGATTTGAGTGGTTTAGGTGATACATTAGAGTCACATTAGTAATATATGTGAAGCTAAACAATTTATCATTCCAGGAAAGTAGATAACGATTAATCTGAAAATGCCACATCGTTACTTTTCCCCATGTCGCCAGCCATACTTTTTATGTTTTATGTGCCCCCGTTCCTAAAACGCAATGCACGCTGTTAAAACAGCCCGTAATAGGTATATATAATGACATATAAAGTTTAATTATATTAAGTATTTGATATGGCATACGAGCTTTAAAAGCATGTTGCCAATATTGCAAACAGATACGAACCAGATTCTAAAATCGATAACAAAGTGTGAAAATGAATTTGTTGATGGATGATTCCGCATTAGGTTTATCAAGTAAACTTCAGTGTTGAATAATATATAGGTTATAAAGAATTATATATTTACAGTAATGATTTACAAGGATATTAATATCAAAAATACCTTATGTGACTGTCACGTCGCGACAGATACGAAACGCACATTTTGCTCCCTTCTCGCAAAACGCGGTACACTATGAGCAAAATACTACACCACAGTGTAGTATGTGTAAAGCTCCTTAATTAGTGTAAAGATCAAGCTTATATTTAAAAAAAAGATTCCAACAGATACGAACCGACAGATACGAACATTAGGTATAGGGAATACAATGGTTAAAAATCAAGTATTTTTAAAACATCACCCATGCACTTTTTCTTCTTCAGAAGCCATAAGAGTTTATGATTTTGTATGTTTTTCATGAGTTGTTAGTAGTCGAAATTTCAACATTTCTCTAACCAAAGTTGCACGGTTTATCGGAGAATGAGCCTCATAATGGATGGCCGATTATTCCTTATAAAGAAGTTAATTCACACTCATTGACTAAGAATCCATAATGTTTCAAATACCACGAACTGTGGATGCCATTAAATAAACCGTCCGTGTTCAAATGAATTCAAAATGTATCTACATTCAAGATGATAAAGCTATAGAATTAACACCCTATATTGTATTTCTAGAAACACTGTGATTTTTCACGACACCTACGAGTCACAGACCTCGTGTTCATAAGAAACATATTTAGTTCACAATTTTCCCAAGGTCTTCCAAGCATCTTTATTTTATATTGTATTAAATAAAACATGAAACGTGATTGTGCCCATTTTTATGAGCGCACGTTATGATGACCATGATGACAGGAGGAAGCGATATGAGCAATGATTTTTTCCTACCGTTATTAGCATTCTCGGTATTCGCAATTAATGTTGCTTCTTTCGGTTCCGTGTTCATTGCCACTGTTGTAGTCGCTTGGTCAGGTAAACCTATCGAAAAATATGAGAATCAGTCTATATAAAAATCAAAGTAAAATATTTTTGTCGTCTATTTTCACACTCATTTTACAACCATTTGATATTATAAACAAACAAATGTAAATGCATAGAGAATTGGGTACTAGAAGGTCTTATTAACAATTCCAAGAACAGAAGAGTTCAAAAACCGATGTTTCTTTCAAGATCAATGATCTAATTAAATCATTCGGCTGACAAGAATAATCAGGTGTTGATAGTACTTTTATGCAGCTGAAATAGTTCATGGTATACAGAAAAGACATGGCTTGCAGTGTGGTATCAAATAACCAACTTCATGATTAAAAGACATGAGGACAAGTTAAGTTTCTCATTAAAATCTCCTCAAGTCACCGCAAGTTAAGCTTAACACCATACTAAGTGACTCATATAACATGTATAAAGACGATGAGACTGCTCTGCTTCCCCAGCAAATAGAAGATCTGGAATTGCTGATGAGAAAGGGCATCATTAAAACCACCTGAAATATAACACATTCGTTGTCCGGAAGAGCAGTAAGACAAATGTAAAGGTGAAACTGATGAATAGATAGCCACTAAAGAATTAGGAATACCTTCTTGATGAGTGAAAGAACTATACTTCAGCCCAAATTATGATTACGGTTTGAGTTGCATTAGATTTACCTGCTACTGCCACGATCAAGCTGGAATGTATTTTCCTCAAGTGAAGAAAGTGCAGGGGCAATCATATATTATACAAAGTATGAAAACCAACAAATTAGCTAGTCTCAATTATGCTATTGCATAATGCTCTCGAGATGATTGATATCATTCATGTCTTTCGCTCGAAGGCGTATTAAAAATGTCACCTCCTGAACAGCTAGTGACAAATGTCATTATCCCACTGCAGAAGAAGGTGATATGTCGTTCATGACTAACTGCAGGGGCATGTTTCTGACTGGATCCCCTGCTTCAGCAACACCAGGCAGACTTTCGACCAGGGCGCATTATGCTCAGTTGACCCATATCTTAAGAGGAATAAGGGATGGTCTCCGAGCTTCCATTAACCTTAACACCCGACGCCGATTCTCCTCGGAAATTTGCAAGTTAAAAATGGCGAGTTTTCATTTGGATTCGAACCCGGGATCTCTCACATCCCAATCATGGCAACGAATTCGTGATCATAATTACCTCTAAGACGTATTTGGACTTATAGGTAATTTTCGTAAATTTGCGGAATGTGATATTTTGTTGTTTAGTAGGGTAAGGGTTAGTGTGGACCATAAGACCTTCTTAAACCTCGTCTTCTCAGGCTATTTTTGTAACACGTCTACCCAATGGAGGGTTTGCAACCCCCTCTAAATTGTTAGAACAGAACCCCCTATGGACTTGGTTTTGCTATCAATAGATAGGTCACGACGATTTGAAATCCCAATATATCTATTGATCTTATTCAACAGTTTATAGATAGGCGAGGTCACGCCAATTATATAGCACCAACACATCAGAGCACATGTACTCAACATGTATACTTGAACACTCAACGGTAGAACCCATAAAAAAATGACCAACAATTATGTTGTATACAGGACTTTTACAGCTTGAATTAGAAAAACCATTGTTTTCAACCTATTTAGCTGGTTATTAATGTTATCTACAGACTATTACCTAACTTATAAGCAGATCAAATCCCGAATTAAAAGACTAGAAAAGGCAAATTAAAGTGGATTGTCGTACATTTTTTACTAGACATCTGTGGTATTTTTGGGCATGGTGTAAAACGCCAGTCAAACGCCTCTAAAAATCATTATTTTCAGCATATTCGATCACGTTAATTAAAATTTTTTCTGCTTATAATATTTTTCATCGTCTCAAAATGATTATTTGACTAAGTTTATAAAGCATTGACTGAAAGTTTTCCTAATCTTGTAAAAATAAATTCATCATTGTTTTTTCTATGGGTTTGCATTGCACATTTAGAGTACGGTAATGATGACATCATAATAGGGGCGCGGCAGAGGTGTAACCAATCACATGGCTAACAGTCATTATAATTAGATCAATATCGACGGGGTAATTGAAACTGTTTTGTTGCTATTGGAACAATGCGCTTCAAATGGTTGTGAGGTATGATCCTTCCCTATCTAACGATACCAAGATCACAAAAATTGGCTAAAGCGTTATTTTATATCACATCACTTTAGCACTATAGGGAAAATCACAATTAAAGGAGACAAAAAAAGACCTAGAACAGCCATCCGTGATCAGGAGAAGTTCAAGGTAGAAAACTCACGGAGGACACAAAACAAAACAAAACAAAACAAAGTAAACAAAGAAAACGAACTTGAAAAAGGAACCTTGCATTATGAAAGAGTGAGCAATGGGTAACCATCCCAAGATGGTTCATTGTGAGCGTGGTATTATGGCAAATGAAGAGAGGATTGAACGTTTGCTGATGTCGTCTCTGAACTTTTTAATTTGCCGGGGTTATGACTTAATTTGAAAATTTGTTTCAGTCTATTCTAATTGTCGTGGGAAACGTAGCCACAGCTTCCAATTTCAACATCAAGAGCGATGATATCACATTCGAAGCCGTTGGCTTGATTGTCGGAGACGACACCAGCATACTTGTTCATTTTCCTATTATGGGCGTCGTTGATGTTGAGCTCGAAGGCGAAGTTTCCAAAAATAAGCACAAGCCCGGGATTAAGTTAGTAACTGTACAAACAGTAGGAACTGTGGTATTTTTACCATTGCTACACTCTTTCATATTTCAGGTCGCAGTGAATTTCAGGTATCGTGATATTTACACTTAATGACATTTACACATATAAACAATTTGTTATTGGATCCACCCGAATTTCGAACGGAGGACTTTTGGTTTAAGAGTCTAACGCCTTACTGTTGTTGCCACGAAGTCGTTATTTACTCAAGAGCAGAACTTAAATTTGTATGTGTTTATGTAAATGTTCTACTAATGACTGATCATAACAAAATACAGGAACTACCAAATGAATACCTTGGGCTAACTTTTGAATATTAAATTATATTTAGCCAGATGAACATCAAAAATCATGAGTTTGGCTTCTTTCAGTGTCATTTTGATTTAGCGCCAATTTATATGAGTCTTCATCTCATCTTCATCTTCATCTTCGTCATTACATGGCGACAGACAGTACAATCCATATAAGCCACGGATGCGGCTTGTAGGTCATGGACTGGTGTGACTTTTCTGACGAATGTAATCGAGGACTTTGGATTGGAACGAGTCTAAAGATGAGCAGTCGATAAAGTTGTTGAGGAGTTTATTTAAGTCTTTAGATGTCCGAGGTATAATAGAGTTCCTGTAAGCGTTGGTCCTGCAGTAAGTCGTGTTGAGTTGCTGGTTGTTTCCAGTATGTGAGCGTTTTGGTCTTTTGAGTGCTGGTTTAGTGAGTGTCTTTGGTATGGCGGATTCCCCCATCTGAATCTGTTTCATCAGGACTAGTCTTAAGGCCTCCCTACGTTGTTGTAGTGTATCCCATACCAGGTCGTTAATCATGTCTGTGACGCTGGCGTGGCGGTCGTAGCTGTTGCAAACAAACCTCGCTACCCTACGTTGCACCATCTCCAGGTGGTTAATGTATTTGGTCTCGTAGGGATCACACACACTCGAAGCATACTCCAATACTAGTCTTACAAGCGCCAAGTAAGCAGTACTTTTAATTGCTTTGGAGCATCCCTTCAGGTTACGCCGTAGCATGCCAAGGACCTGATTTGCTTTTTTGGTTGTATGGTCGTACTGGTATCTCCAGTTGAACTTGTTTGAAAGAAAAATCCCCAGGTATTGATGATGAGCAACATATTCTAGAGTCTGACCGTGACGTTTATAGTTGACATGTCAGGTTCTTTTGCCATCCAAGAGGAAGTTAGCTGATATTGATTTCTTTAACAAGAGCAATCACCTCTTAACCACAATTGAAAATTATCTATCGATCTCAACGCTATCAAGTAAACAAACATTAATGCTGACTATGCAGTGGGCAACCACGCTCAAGTGCTGACCAAGCAGGGGGCAACCACGCTCAAGTGCTTGGTAAACAAAAAGGTGTTCCTCTCTTCGTAGGTAGAGAGGCAAAATTAGTTGACTCATGATGGCAAAGTGAACCCGACATGGAAGTTAAGTTTCTTTCTATTGTTCATGACATAGCATTTTTTTTGGCATTAAATTTCATTTGTCATTTATTGCCCCATCTGCCAAGTTGGTCTATGTCGCACTGAAGTTATTCGCAGTCAGTTTTGTTTTTGATGACGTTATATAAAATGCAATCGTCTGCAAAAAGACGAATCTCTGAGTGGAGGTTGTCTGCAATGTCATTTATGTACAGCAAAACAATAAGGGTCCAAGAACGGTGCCCTGTGGCACCCCTGAGTCTACAGTGTCCCATTCAGAATTTGCTCCATTTACCACAACCCGTTGCTTCCTTTTCGTAAGGAAGTTGGTAATCCAATTTAACAAGTTGCAACGGATTCCATACATGTTCAACTTGGCTTTCAGTCTCTCATGAGGGACGCAGTCAAACACCTTGGAGAAATCGAAAATTGCGATATCCACTTGATTTCCATCATCGACAGGCTGAGCCCAGTCAGGTGTAGACAAAATCAGCTGGTTGACGCATGAATGGTGTTTCTTGAATCCGTGTTGTTTGGGAGTTAGAATGTGATGTTTTTCGAGATGACGACTGATTTGTGAGTAAGAAAAGTTATTATATATTCCGTTGGTACAACATAATTTTCATTCGTTGCTTATAATTCAAAATTTATTTTTACATACTACACATTTTTTTTATTTTCTAATTCGTTTTACTCAACTGTAAATTATTTTATTAAATATATCGAGTTTGACTAACTTGAATTGATTTGAGTTTCGTGTACTAATAAGTATCAATAAATGCCACAACATCGTTTAAATTAAATAATAACAACTAGGTGTATAATATATGTGTACCGCCGCGGCAAAAGGGTCCAGTTGTCGACTCCTACATGTTGCTCATTGTAGCATATCTGATGTATACAAATACTATACATTAGATATGCTACAAGGAGCAACATGTACGAGCCGACAACTGGACCCTTTTGCCGCGGCGGTACATTATTAAGTAAAATGTGCTCATTTCTTTTAGAAATTACTTTCACTTAATATTTATACCTTTGTGTAATTATCATTACTCAAATATATTAAGGTTAATTTGCTTTTGCCCATTTTGATTTTTTGGTATTTATTTATTTTGAATATAATTTTGAAGATAATAATAGAATGGTAAAAAAGCTTTAGTACAAATATAATGTAAACAATCTTTTTCTATTGAGCAAAGAGTTACAATAAACCAAGTGCAACAATAAAATACGAACGTAGTTCAAAGTGGCGTTGGAAATAGAATACTATAAGTTCATGCACTGTTGTTTGAGGTGGACATTTATTCATTTTTCACCTCAAATTCAAATATTTCTTCACATAAAGTTAAAAAAGTCATAAAATTAACTGGTATGCATTGTATAATAAAGTTTTGAACCCATTCTCACAATTGTATTTCCTTTTGGTTGACATTTTGTTATTTTTGAGTTCATTTATTGGTATTTTTTGTAAATTCAGATTTGTGCAAAAATGACGGCGCTATACATATTTCAAATTATTGATTATATTTGATTATCGATTATGTTGTTTGATCAGTGAAGATTTTGGTTCAAAATTATAAATAAAATTTTCTTGACGTCAGATGCTTCATTTGCACATCTCATTTCGGTACAACAAACCAGAATATCTCTTCTGCATCCAAATATTAGTTTTTATGAATAGCG
>JXSR01S050680.1:67317-86540 GCA_000969725.1 Ophiothrix spiculata
ATAATAATAATAATAATAATAATAAAAAGATGTATTGTTTTGTTTGTTGTCTATTTTTGACTATGTCCTGATAATAACTTGATGATACAAAGCAAATATAATGACTCTGTTTACATGTCTGTAGAACTAATATTATTAAGTTACAACCAAAATGAGTTCGGCATTTTTTTTTTAGATTCAGATAATTTAAACATTGAGGCAATATATTTTATAATAAAATGTTGTGAGAAAGTAGGAATGTAACATGAGATAGGCAAAGTAATTCTTGCTAACTCGAATGGTGCTATGATATGAGCGAGGAATATAAAGTAAGCACAGTTGTTTGAGGTGGACATATGCAAATCTATTCTCAATAAGTCGCTGGCTTAAGTCAGGGAATTCAAAAATCTAAATTTTGTCAAAATATAAGATAGCCAGTTATTTTATTAGCGTGACGATATTTAGAATCTATGAATTGTATCCAAAATTATCACGGCAAACAACATTTTTACACAGAGAGCACTTTCTAGTGATATTTAATTGCATAAGTTGTTGTGCAAGTGCGTAAAACATATTAATCTAACGCCACTGATTTATAGGTGGAGGAAAATCGAGACCGTATACCGTTTTTATGATTCACATTTCATCATCAAGATCAAACGGAAAAAAACCCGTTTCGACAGTGTTTTCAAAATCGAACAGTGTACATAATTGTATTTTATTTCATTTCAGTTTACTATATTCCATTTCATTTCATTTCATTTCATTTCATTTCATTTCATTTCATTTCATTTCATTTCATTTTCTTTTCTTTTTATTTATTTGTTATTCATGTTTTACTTATTTTCATTATTTTTTCCGCGATTGCTGACTCCTTCAAATTGAAATTTGCCCAGGAACATGTATTCCAGTCTTGTGCACAACGGGATAATGAAACACCCCATACATCAAATGTTAAATACATTTCCATCTTATTTTATCCCTTTTCCCCTTTTTGGTGAGATTTTGACCAAAGGGTGAGGTGATTCATAATGAATTCAAAGTCCAACAATTTCATCACAAGCTGCCACTAGATGTCTACTGATACGCAGACTTCAGAATTAAGGCGACTATTTGTAGAGTGTGTAAGTGATGATTTGACGGGCAGTAACCCAGTGGTTAGACGGGGTTAATTTGTGACCTTCCAGCCCGTATGAGCAGTAAATGCCAGAAACTTCATTTTGCGCTACAGGTGAAATTACATGTCAAGGTCGTAATTTGCAGAAATTAATTTTTTCACAGATTTACAATCTTAGTACTTACTACAAAATACCAGCAAAGTTTCACTTCAAAAAAATGATAGGAAATGCGAAATAAATCTGCATATTCTTAAGACGATCAACAGAAAATATAGGGCTTACTGATCTTTGAACGCGTTTATTTCAGTTATACGTTTTACTCCCTGACAACCTTTGAAGGACCATAACTTGACTTCTGGAAATCGTACAAAGTTCATTAAGGTGTAATTTTAATCCTTAAAGCATGGTCTTTGCAAATATTTAAAAAAGTGAAACTGACAAGAGCTGGCATTTACTGCTGTTTTGAGCTGGACGGTCACATTTATGAACATTTTTGGACCTCCGTTTTATGTGCATTTGGGGGAGATGCTGCGATACCTTGCATTCCAAACTTGGCTAAGTGCTTACAAATCAGATACGTATATTTGCCGACTTTGCAAACGTCCATGAAATTTCAAATTCGTAATCTTTTTGGCACTTCGATGTTTATTTCTCGTAGATATGTAAGAATACCCTTTTCTGTCTTTTTTCTCTGAATTATTGTCGAGGCATTGTGAGATTGTTTGCATAATTATGAAACAGAATTTAAACAAATTGAAACGTAGATCAAACATAAGGTCATAATTCGTTTACGTTATAAATTTATACGAAGGGTACATCGAATAGTTTAATCTGTCTCTCACGCGTTAATGAAAATTGCTATCGTAGACTGCCGCTTAAACATATATGAAGTAGCATATCAAACTGGTTAATTTCAATAGAGGTCATGCTTTTCAGCTAAACATTTTTATATTTGGTTGCTTCGTTAACTTTAAAAGATTAAAACAATTCAAAAGGATGATGGAAATATTGGCAAGAAGGCAGATGAATCGATTGCATGTTGAAAGCATTAATGTTCATGAACGATAAACGTGATGTATATAATAACTCTGAGCAGGTTGCATGCTGAATTGCACTGAATAAATTGGGTTTCAGATCCAGAGGCAAAAGCATCTTGAAGTCAGAGGAGTCGTTAAAGTTATTCATAGTGAAATGCTAATTCACCCATGTATTTACTAGTACACAAAATGTTAAAGGTTTGTTGTGTACGATCGTATTATCCTGCTGTGTTAGGCACGGTTCCCAGTTCTTGACGAAGGCTTTTGCATCATACGAAAGGGTTGACGAAATCGTCTTGAGTCATGATCCAAAAAATATTGCGTTATGATTCAAAGATAAATGTAGTTAAATTTAAAGATTGACGCAAAATCATTGCGTTAGAGACCTTAACGTGACGAAAACTACTTGCATTGATCATCAATATATACACAGCAAGATATCAATGATTTGAAGTAGTTAAGTGCGACAGGTTATAAGTGGCTTCCTTGTCAGCAGTAATTCGTTGATCAATCAATACCTCAGTCGCATACTGTCAATAGTAGATTAGATTGGCATTGTCCTTTTAAACTCATGTTGTATAAAATAATAACCACGCTTTACGAATGTTTATTTCATTTTACAAAGAAGGAATTATTTTATCATTTATCATTTGTATTTTTAAATGTATGTGATTTTTCTGTCTAAAGGAAATGAAATGATAATATTGACGTGTGTGTGTTGGGTGACATGGTTAGTGTGGGGGGTAAGGTGTGGTTATGGGGTGCGGAGTGGGTGAGTTTGTATTTGTTTTAGAGGAAATGTGTTTTGCTTGCTAACATTTATTCGATTCTTATAGTCATATTTATCACGCATGCTAGAGATAAGTATTTATTTTATAGGAATATGGCAGTTGAAGCGACTTAAAGGGGCAATTCATGATCTACTTTTCACCCTCAAAGTCACCTCTATAGCTCTATCAAAATTGAGTTTTTTAGCTTATAAGAATCGGTATGTCACGATCCCCAAACCATTCTTTCATATGTGCTTGCATTTTTGAGAAAAGTGAGAAAATGTATCATTTTTTAATTATTGTCGGGGCCCCGACAGTAATTACAACAGAGTAGCCTATGGGGATTTTCAAAATGCTGAAAAGCTTGTAACTTTGAAACGAATGGTCGGAATCAAGTATATATTTATGATGTACTCTACTTCTTATTTAGCTAAAAACAGGCGAGGTATTTGTCACATCAAAATCATGAATTGCACCTTTAAGTAAATTGAAAAAAAATATTGCGTGCATGTTTGTAAATAAGAAAGAAAAAATCAAATACAGATTGAGAGAAATAAGGTGAATCACTGATAAATGTCTATGGGCAAATTTTGTGTTTCTACTTAAAACAATGTCTCATGGTTATGAGTTTTGTGATAGAATCGGCACACTTGTACTTGTGGAAATAATTGATCATGAGTAGTTTTTAACCTATTTCTATCAGCACTGAAGTCCTCTATAAGTCTTAAGCTTTAGAACATTAAATATTAATCATGCATTATAACCCATTCTTTTGCCGTAGACGTATATATTGTTTGGGCCCTCTCATATTAAATGCTTAAAATCAACATTATTCAAGACTTAATGATATTAAAAACAATATATACTTTCAATAGATCTGATGAAAGGATTAAAATTACACAATTTAACACATCGGGTTTTTTTTTTTTTAGTCATTCATTTATCAGAATTACCTCAAGAATTACCTTATCTACCTTGTATCAATATTGATATCTTGCCATTCTTGTGTGGCAAAATTTAAAATCCCTAAGTGACAGACGGTCGATGGTGTCGAGTATAGTTTTTTTAATTTGCCCTTCTAAAATACGAAAACTAAATAAATTCTTCCCAAACTCTATTTGCTTTTATTAGAAGGCATCGCCGAAGTATTTTTAGAGATAGCAATATACTTGGTGTAAAATATTTTGTTGTCATGTATGCAAAAACGTCATTCAAAGATTAAAGATAGTAGATGCGTTAAGTATAAGTAATGAAAAATTATGACAGCCAAGAATAAAAAAAATGAAATTCCACAGATAAAAATAAGCAAATACTCACAAAGATTTTAAAGTGTTATGTTTAAGCAAATTTAAAGTCCATGTCTGTGTACTTTGTGATTGCAATTGGAGTACCTTTGAACGACATATCTTAGCAACAACAAATATGCATTTCACAAAATGCACCTAGTGGATCTTTTAAATTAATTTCTTACATCGATTTACGCACGTAATGAACCTTGTAAAAGGGTAATGTAAAACCATCCTATTTAATATATACTCCTAATATTTTGAATGTAGTATGTTTGGCAGGTATATTTCTAGTACCAGCAAAACAATCTTTGCGTGGAAAACTGGCATTCAAAAAGTATGTGAAGGTTGTCTAAATTAGTAGTGTATAACAAAAGTTACATTAGTACATTTTGTCTGGTCTAATCTCATGATTATTTGTCATAAAGCAGGTGTGTTAAATATTATTAGTAAGCATTATTAACCCTAGTCTACCCGGGGGATTGTTGTTTCCCCTAAGGTGTTTCCCCGCTGCATAAAAACGCAAAAGAAACTGACTTTACGCAATATAGGTAATCTCTTTTACGTCGTTGTGGTCATTTTGACAAAGGAAAAGTACAATCAATTATTATATGGTGGTATATACTAGAATCTTCATTGATTTCGAGGTACCTGTAAAGTCTAACACTTTTATCATGAACAAGTTGTACATCTTCTCAAATCAAATTTCCCTGTGCTATTTACTTTGATGACAAATATAATAGAGTAACACATCAGCATGTCACACATTAATCTTGTTTTGGTGTAAGAGATTAATTTTCAATGTCAGCTACGAAGACAATGCATCTGCTATACTCACTGCTATGAGTCTTATTATATTATGTACAATGAATTAAGGTTAGTATTCTCTAAGGAAACATTCGATGATTTAAGATTCGTTTTGCATATTAGCAAGTCTCTATCATTTGCCTTTTTTTTGCCTTAAGTAATAAGATTTAAAACAAAATGAAGAGCTTGCTGCTACGGTTCAAACTCATCACTTCTATCTTGGCAACTTTGATACCCTATCCACTCGTCCAATTCAACTATTTTCCGACTGACAAACCTTAATTTTTTTAAATACTCAAACTTTCAATAGTTTGACATATCACCCAACTCTATGACTAAGCATTATAAAAGTATTTTGACATCATTTTTGGCACACTAGTATGAAATAACCCAGTGCTTCAGTGGCATACATTCAGAAAATACATAGTTGAATTGGACGAGTGAATAGGGTATTTATCTATATACATATTGAATGTATTGAATTGCATAAAACATAATTGTATCATATTAGTATCTTTTTCATATGTAAGGTCGTGCGGTTTTCCACCTCATGGGTAGGCCTTGTGCCATTTTTATGAAAACGCTACGATCTTGATGTAGCAGTGCTATATGTGTACCGCCGCGGCAAAAGGGTCCAGTTGTCGACTCCTACATATTGCTCATTGTAGCATATCTGATGTATACAAATACCATACATTAGATATGCTACAAGGAGCAACATGTACGAGCCGACAACTGGACCCTTTTGCCGCGGCGGTACACATATAAGCATTTGTATGTATGTACACTCTTATTGTGAATCGGTGAGTAGATGCTAGACAATACACTTGTCGGTGTAAGCTTACTAAATACATTTGCCAATGTATTAAGTAAGCTTACACCGACAAGTTCCATCGATCCAGTTTTTGCATGATTAGCGTCACTGTTGGTATTTATTGTGTCTGGCATCTACTCACCGATAAATAGTTGCACAATTTCCTCTGAAATTCCTTTGTCTGTCACTCCTCCACAGTCTCCAACTCAACCACCGCTATGTTGAACAGTGAGCGCTGACGATTTTTCGTAGTTACAACAGCGCGAGTATCCGCGTTCCTGATTGCCTAAATCTTCTCTCCGTAAAAGAGCGGTGTTTTCGAGCCACTCTCCTGCGAGTGAAATGTCACTCTGGTACAAGAGTGAATTACCGCAAAGTATTTTCACTCTTAATGAGCTAAAACGCACTCGGTTAGAGTTAAAACAAATTCACTCAAAATTTCAAGTGATTTTTCACTCTTTCGCATTTAGAGTGTATGTATGTATGTATGCAGTGTTATGAGCGCTGATTTGTCCCCAGCGCTATTCGGTGTGAAGAAAGGTTGAATTCAGATGTATGTAATGAATGCGGATACTCGGCTGGAAATGTTTTGAGTTCTTAAATCCAAAAATCAACTGTATGATGTTAGAAAAGAAAGGGTCTAACTACGAGCAGACATTAAATCGATTCTTCAACATTGTCACCGAAAGCAATAAGCAACTGCAACACTAACTTCCAAGGTATTATAATGTTAGAGTCCTGGCAAGTCAGAGCAGATGTACATTTCGTTAATCATGGCTTTTGACAGACAGAATGAATGACACCTTCGGCAGATGTCAGAAAAACGAAACTGGATTAAACCACGAATCGGATTTTATGACGCAGAGAAACTCAGTGACACGATTAACGGATTCGGAATCATATGCATATTTTGCAAAAAATAATCTTAAACAATTATTTAAAAAAAAAAACCTCATGTGGAACATATTTTGAATTTAGTTGTATTGTTGATAAAAAAAACCCGTTGATTTCGAGAGATACTATTGGAATATAAGCATTCCTTATGTAAATTAATAATTAATAAATCATAGCGATTGTATTCATTTTCAATTATTTCCTTGCAATTAAATATTCCAAATACAAAAAAAAAAAAAAAAAAAAAACAAGTGTGACTTTCATCTTTCATAATAAATAAGCTACAGATCTTCTTGAATTAAATCAAAATAATTATATTTTGACATTAATAATTTTAACACCTTGACACAGCTAGAGACTCTACATACGTTTTTTTTTTTAATTCTCTTATGCTTCATTGTGAAAGTTTGGTTTGATACATTTTGACAAAATAATAACACTAATGATTCGAATCAATCGCTAATCAAATGTTAGCATCTTTTCACCGAAGCAAGTATGTTAGTTTTATTGTCAATGCAATGTTTTGGTGCAAAACATGTCACGTCGGGTTCTACGGTATGTACACTATAATTATATTCATAAAAATCTGCATCACTACCAATTTTTGATAGTATCAAATTTCACCAAATTTTGTCATCTTAAAATTTTTGTGTGTTCCCTGGCATGTAACACTGATCATCCACTCCTTGACCAATCAGTTTAAATAACCGCCACGATACCGGAACTGTTGAGTTTAAGTTCAAGTAATGTAGAGCGAATACACAGCCGCACCAGTTGTAGATGATATGGAAACAAAAACAAAGAAGAAACAAACAAAGAAAAACAATACAAACATAATAATTAACCAAAATCGACAGCCTATTGGTTTTGATTAACACGTATCAATTTATACTAAGATGAGCATCTAATCTTTAATAGCAGTGAATGTTTCAACCACTACGGTCGTGATACGCCCTGACACTACGTATTTAAAGTATCCCCTAGAGTTGCTGCTTTGACAAACCCTAATGCATCTTTGATTCGACGCTGAAAGTGCAAGTGAGATAAGGCTGGCAGAGTAGATAAAAAGTCAGATATGCAGTGATGCACTTTACGTCTGGCATACTTTTAAACATGAAGTTTCAGTATTTTAGTATTCAATGCGTCATTATTTTACAACCCTGGTGACATGAAATGGTGACATTAATCATGTTGATGCTTTTTGTATTTTAGTGTATGCAAAAAGACTCCCCTTGCTAGAGTTAAAGCCAGAGGTATTGCCTCTTTTACATGAAAGGCAGCTTATCTACGGGTGAAATGAAAACAAAAATGACTTGCCCTATCTTGATACGCAAGTTAGTGTTTTCGCCAAATACTTTTCTTGCTTAGATATTGAACATTTGAATAAATTTGTTAAGTGTCCTGTGCAATAAATTAAAGTACTTTTTTATCGTTACTGCCGATACGATTCACTAAAATAATCAACAGTGTTTATCTAAAATTATTTCAACAATAGATACATATTTTTCTTTAAACAGATCACTATTTTTATTGCCGAATAAAAGTCATCGGGCTGATTTTATGATTCAAAACTATTAAACATGCGGTAAATAAGCTTTTTTATAAAACATCTGTAGAATAAGATATGTTGCTTTATTAATATATAAGGAAACAAGAGTAAACGTTAACCATTTGTAATGAGTGCACCAGTATGAGACATGATATTTAAATGTTTGACATGCTGTGCTTTTGAATTACAAAATTAGTTTTATCACTATATCGTATCTGCGTATCTCATCTCTTTTAAGAAATGTATATAAAAAGATAAGCTTAGTTCTGAATAGATTATAGTAGTGTTGCAATTGACACCACTCCTTTCATTACTCTGAGTACATCTCTTGTGCAGAGCATTTATTCTTTAAACCAGTTTATATACCCAATCCGCTGATTACATTGATATTTAATATTTGGTAACCCTTACATGAATATACTCACAAGTAGTCCCGTAGACAAGGTGTTGTTTAGGGGATGGAGTATCAAGAAAGTTTTTGAAAGAACAATATAGATAGTAAAAAAAAAATGGGTGAAACAAATTGCAAAAGTAACGACATGTACAGGATAATATCAAATATATATATATATATATACAAAAATATCAAAAATCTAGAAAAATCTACTTGGTGGAACAAAAAAAATTGTGTGAAATTTGAAAATTGGTTAAATCATGTTAAAAACATTTCAACGGGTTCCTCTCCCAATGAAGGAAAAAGAAAAAGTATACGTTTACCTATCTCCGAAGAATGGTTAATGAGTTATATCCAATATTATTTTGATCTTAACCATAAGCAGCAGTACATCTGAGCCATTGCTAAATATTACTTCGTGTGATCAGTTTTGCAACAGCAACAGATTGAGATCATTTAGAAAAAAAATCAGAACATTTTGAAATTTGTTTCTTCCATACGGCATATCACGTGTCTCCTGATATGACCTTTCATGTTTTGGGCTATAACTCATTAACCATACTACGGAGATGGGTAAATGTATACTTTGTATGATTCTTTGTGATAAGTGGACCACGATAGAGGTAGATTATTCTAGATTTTCGATATGTTTTTGTATATGTTTGTTTGATATTATACTGTTTTACCTACGGCTTTTATTTTCATTATAATGATTAGCCTATATCTGTTCAGATTTCTGAATAGATTTCAGTAAAAGTGAAGAGATTTTTACCCTGCCGAAGGCTTCGGCAGGGTATTGTTTTTGACAATTTCTTACACAGTCGCAGTAGGCGACTGTGTCTTTCTTCTGTACGATTTCTTCTTCTTTCTTCTTCTTTTGTCAACACTTTAACAGCTTATACCTATGGAACGCAATGACTGATTTGGACCAAACTTGGTCAGTGCTAGGGGGGTCACCTCCCATTTATGTCACCTGACCCCACTGGGGTCAGGGGTCACGTGGGGGTCACGGGGTCAAAAACATGATTTTCGTGAAAAACGTTTCAACTCATCGGGGTTTCAAGGTACATATCATATCATATCATATCATATTTATTTTCCATCAAAAATTTACAAGAATACACAAACAAGCAATATCAAAAAAGGATGGAGGAGGTGCAACTAAAAGCAAGAGCCTGAGGAGTGTTGCACCACCTATAAAACATATACAAAATAAACAAAGAATATTAAGAAATTACTAAACACTTACGCACATCACACCCAATTATCATTCATAAACACACACACCGCTCATAACCTCCAAACACACAACTCAACCACCATAAGTAGGCATGAAGAAACAAAACATTTCAGAATGTGAAAAAAGTAATTATATTGTGTTGAACATTTAAACAATATACAAGTAGTTAACATGTAAGTAAAAGACGGTTTAACATGAATTTGAATTGACCTAAACTTTTGGCTCTCTTTATGTCTATAGGTAGGTCATTCCATATTTTTGGTCCACCAGCAAAAACTGTTTTATGCTTAATTTTAGGGATATTAAAATCTCCCTTATTTCTAGTATTGTAGCTGTGAATATCCTGATTTACCTTAAAAATCATATTTATACTTATACATAAAAATAGCAACCTCTTTTTTGTACATATCAAAGATGTTTAGCACATTATATTTATTAAACAAAGGCTTTGTTGGACATAAGTAGGGACTGTTTGAGATAGTACGTAAAGCTCGTTTTTGTAATCGAAATACTTTGTTCATGGATTCCTTATTTACATTACCCCATAAAAGCAATCCATAGTTTAAATATGGTAAAACAAGAGTACAGTATAAACGAAACATTGCTGAAGTAGGTACGGTCATCAAATTAATGGATATGAAACATCTTGAGACCCCCTACAATTGTTACTAAATGAGAATTTCATTTGAGGTCACATGGGTCACCAGGGGTCAAATAAAAAGGAGATATTTTCAACTTTGTCCGATTTCAACGTTTATGGTATCAAATTGTTCGTCTTTGACCAGCGATCAAAAGTGTCAATCGTGACCCCATCGTCCGAACCTTCCTTGGGGGTCAAAGGTCAAAAGAAAGATCAATGGAAAGGTCAAATTGTCAACTTTGTCGGATTTTAAAGGTTAAGGTGTCAAATTGTTCGTCTAGGACCAGCGATCAAAAGTATTAATGGTGACCCAATCGTCAGACATTTCCTTTGGGGTCAAAGGTCAAAAGGAAGGTCAAATTTTAAACTTTTTCCGAATTCAAAGGTTAAGGTCTCAAATTGTTCGTTTTGGACCAGCGATCAAAAGCGTCTATGGTGACCCTGTTGTAAGTGCTTTCCATGCGGGTCACAGGTCAAATAAAAGGTTAAATTTTCAACTTTGTCCGATTTCAAAGGTTGAGGTGTCAAATTGTTCATATTTGACCAACGGTTAAAATTGTCAATAGTGACCCCATCGTCAGACCTTTCCTTGGGTGTCAAAGGTCAAAAATGTTACTTCTATACATGTAGATTAGACATGGGTATATAACTCATGCATATACATAAGATTGAGACCCTTTATTTCATTCATAGGCTCAAGGTCAACCGAGGTCGCTTCCCATCGGCAAATATCATGCGACTTTGTCCAGATCTGTTTCCAGATCTAGTTTCTTTCTTCTTCTTCTGGCAACACATTGATGATGTCTTATATCTCCGGCATACAATGACTGATTTGGACCAAACTAAAGTGAAGGGACCAGGGCTATCTCCCATTAATGTCACCTTACCCCTGACCCCTCAAAAGTCACGTAGGGATCACGGGCTCAAAAACTTGATTTTCACGAAAAAGTTTCAACTCGATTACGTTACATGGTATGGTCCTGAAATTTTGGGACATGAAACGTCATGACATTGTTCACTAAAGTTATTGGATGAAAACAATATTTAGGGTCATAGGGGGTCACAGGGGTCAAAATAAAAAAGGTCATATTTTCAAGTTTGAGATGTCAAATTGTTCGTCTTGGACCAACGATCAAAAGTGTTCTTGGTGACCCCATCGCCCGACTCTTCCTTGGGGGTCAAAGGTCAAAAGAAAGGTCAATGGAAAGGTCATATTTTCAACTTTGTCCGATTTCGACGTTTGAGGTGTCAAAATGTTCGTCTTGGACCAACAATCAAAAGTGTTTATGGTGCCCCATCGCCCGACCCTTCCTTGGAGGTCAAAGGTCTAAAGAAAGGTCAATTAAAAGGTCAAATTTTCAACTTTGTCCGATTTCGAGGTTTGAGGTGTCAAATTGTTTTTCTATAGACCAACGATCAAAAGTGTATATTATGACCCCACTGCCTGACCCTTCCTTTTGGGTCAAAGGTCAAAAGAAAGGTCAAATTTTCAACTTTGTTCGATTTCAAAGATTAAGGTGTGAAATTGTTCGTCTTGGAAAAGCGATCAAAAGTGTCCATGGTGACCCCGTCGCTTGACCTTTCCTTGGTGGTCAAAGGTCAAAAGAAAGGTCAAATTTTCAATTTTGTTCGATTTCAAAGATTAAGGTGTCAATTTGTCCGTCTTGGAACAGCGACCAAAAGTGTCAATATTGACTCGTCCGACCTCCCCATGGGGGTCAAAGGTCAAATTTTCAACTTTGTCCAATTTCAAAGTTTAAGATGTCAAATTGTTTGTCTTGGACCAGCGATCAAAAGTGTCAATGGTGACCCCATCATCCGACCTTTTTCCTGGGGGTCAAAGGTCAAAAGAAAAGTCAAATTTTCAACTTTGTCCGATTTCAAAGGTTGAGGTGTCAAATTGTTCGTCTAGGATCAGCGATCGAAAGTGTCCTTGGTGACCCCATTGATCGATCTTTCCTTGGGGGTCAAAGGTCAAAAGAGAGTTCAAATCTTCAGCTTTGTCCGATTTCAAAGATTAAGAAGTCAAATTGTTAGTCTTGGACCAGCGACCATAAGTATCAATGATGACCGATCGTCCGACCTTTCCCTGGGGGTCAATAGTCATAAGAAAGGTCACATTTTCAACTTTGTCCGATTTCAAAGATTAAGGTTTCAAATTGTTCGTCTTGTAGCAGCGACCAAAATTGTCAATTGTGATCCCGTTGTCCGACCTTTTCCTGGGGGCGAAGGTCATAAGAAAGGTCAAATTATGATTTATGCATGCAGAGGTTATATATAAGAAAAAGTAATCGGCAGGGTTCCTGTCTCTCCAGACACAGGTCTATGTCTAGTTATTATTGTTATTAATTTTGTGTTAATTTGTGTACTTTTGACCTCCTTTTTCGTAGGTTTTATGTGTATTTCACCGCTGTTTGATAACCATTAAATTTAAAGTATAGCCATTTATAGCCAAAGGAACATTATTGTTTCTATTTATTATTTCTGTAAATCAAGTATCCAGGTTTTAAGAATCTATGAACCTTAGTTTTGACATTTGCAACATTGATAAAGTAAAGGATACCCAAACAAATATTCATGTTAAATTCACACACTAAATATTTGATTTATCCAACATGCATGTAATCAATTTAAGACATGAATAGCGCCAGCAATAATGAAATCTCAAAATATTGGCTAAAAATGATGTACTTTGATTTAAAATTAGCATTTTTTGGAGAAAAGGTGAAATTAAATTATGAAAACAAATATTGCAGTTTAACACCTAATTGCAGAACTATTATAAATGTAAACACTTTTAAGGGCCTGCATTTATTGTAACAATGCAGTTTTGTCAAAAAAAAATGAACCCATCAAACAGTGGTGATTTAGATGATTTAAGATGCTGCAATACCACGCACTCCAAACTTTGTTTAGGGCTTACACATCAGATACGTATGTTTGCCGACTTTGCATACGTCCATTCAATTTCAAACTAATAATCATTAAGGCACTGTGATGTTTATTCCTCGAAGATATGTGAGAAACCCCCTTTTTTGTTCCATTTCGGAATTTTTGTCGAGTCATTGATTGTTTGCATACTTATGAAATAGAAAATTAAGCCATTATATGTTTGGAGCGTTAGTACCTGCCCCACTTAATGTTTTTAATGAAGTAAGACCATTTTCGTTCTCATGGATACCTCTATCGCTAAATGCTTGAGGGAAGCGCAATCGTTATTTATTCAATTATCATACTTGCATAAATGTATTTTATACAATATATGGTATATAATCATGTGTTATGATTACATATTGAATAAGACTTTCACCATTACGGAATGATATGCGGACGATTGTGTTTAATGCAAGCTAGGTGGATTATGATGCTGTACAGTTTTAAAAGAGGATTGGGTAATAGATACTTAACATGGTAATCACTGCACAATGAAGAGATTTTAGCGCGTGTAATTAATCGCTCATGACTGAGGTATCAGATATACGTCCAAATTTAATTTAATTTTATTTAATATTTGCAAGGAGGGATCAATTCAACAAATTCTTCCAACAAATCAAGACGTAAACTCGGCAATTTATACACGACAAACACCTACGTGTATAGCGTGGCAAACAGAATCAATAATTTTTCGTTTTCATAAAAATGAGATGTAGTTTTACTAATCAGTCAAAAATATATACCTTTTACACAATCTTATATTAACTTTTTAGTGGATAAATAGTTTTTGCTTGTATCACCTTTAAAGGACACATGAATACATATCACTCCGCACGAATAGACTTGTATTTCAAATATAGACTTAAAAAATAAAATTACAATATTGCATATAATCATATTGCACGTAAATATGTGACTTGCCGAAGCTGAAACAAATGAAGGCGATAATTGTAATCAAACATAATCAAAAAATCATTTAAAGCCAAAGTATGTGCTAATTTGTTTATTATGTTTAAAACAAGTTGTGAGACACACGAGCGACTAGCAGAAAGTGATTAGACAAACACATTTTTAATAGTGACGTTAATCAATATCACCAAAAGATAAACAAATGCTGTTATAAACACTTTGGGAAGTGATGTTAAAAAGCACCCATGCTATAAATACATGTGCAACACGATTGGATCAAGTCATGTAGACATAAAAAGCGTCACGTACCGTACGTACCTCTAATACAAACATCGATGTATAAAACAAAGCAATGCTAGTTAATACTATATTTTGACTCTATGCGTTAATATGTGGCAGAGGCCTAAGAGGCTTCTTATTTGCAAAGGGTCTCACCGTAAATAACTCCTCAAATATGATTTTCATGTACTCACTTTTTATCATAATATTTCCAGAATACTCTTGTCTCCAAATAACGGATATTTCGTTAATATCACGCTTCTGATAAAAATTCAAAGTCGATTAAGTGTGAATTTTAACAAAAATATCTTAAATTCCAAATCAAAATAAACCCCTGAGGTGATAAATCTTTTACATTGTTAATTTATACGCCGAATACGAAACGTATATCAAATAGATTGATCTGTCTCTGACGTGTCAGTGCAAATTGAAATCATAAAGGCTCTGTCACACATCACCGTACCGTGCGAATAACGTACTAATAACGTACACTGTTTGGTAATCGTTATACCATTGTATACATGTATTTCAATGACCAAACCAGTGTACGTTATTAGTGCGTTACTCGTACGTTTCGTGATGTGTGACAGAGCCTTTAGAGTGCTGCCTAAACATAAATGTGAAGTAGCATATCAAACCGATAAATTTACATCGAGGTCATGCTTTTTAGCTAAACATTTTTATCTCTAGTTGCTTCGCAACCTGCTTACAGAGAAGAGCTTTAAAAGACAAAATAATTCAAAGGGATGATGATTAAATTGACAAGAAGGCAAGTGAATCGATTGCGTGTTGAAAGCATGAATGTTAATGAATGATAAACGTGATGTATAATAACTCTGAGCAGGCTGCATGCTAAATTGCACTGAATGAAATGGGTTTCAGATCAAGAGGCAAAAGCCTGGGGCAAAAGCATC
Source organism: Ophiothrix spiculata (assembly GCA_000969725.1). NCBI lineage: Eukaryota > Metazoa > Echinodermata > Ophiuroidea > Amphilepidida > Ophiotrichidae > Ophiothrix > Ophiothrix spiculata. Next base: position 82,882 of record JXSR01S050680.1, read on the forward strand.
TTAAAGTCAGAGGAGTCGTTAAAGTTATTCATAATGAAATGCTAATTCACACATGTCTCTATTAGTATACAAAATGTTAAAGGTTTGTTGTGTACGATCGTATTAGCCTGTCATATATGCAAGTTTACAATGAAATAATGTTGTGTTACTTTTTGCTAGATGCAAGTCGGATGACGTTATTTGTGTATGGGATGACATGTGGTTGCAGTGGTGCGGGTGGGTGTGTTTGGATTTGTGATGTTGGTTTTGTTTGTGTGTGGGGAATATGTGTTGGGTATGTGGGAGGTTGTGTGCGTTGCTTGCTAAAATTCTTTCGATCCTTATAGCCATATAATTTATCATATACTTGGTAGAGATTAGCATTATTATACGATTATGGAATTTGAAGCGACTTAAGTAAAGTCCAAATGAGTGAAATAGTTGCGTACATGACTCTAGGTAAACAAGGAAAAGGAAATCAAATACAGATTGAATGACGTTTTCGTAGAATCGGCACACTTGGAAATGGTGTTCGTGAGTAGTTTAACCATTTTTTTTAGCTTTTTTTAAAACGGACACATATGAACTTTGTTTTGCTATCAATGGATAGGTATGGTCTTCCTCTATCCAACGATGCCAAGATCTTAAAATTTTTAAAACGGACACATATGAACTTTGTTTTGCTATCAATGGATAGGTATGGTCTTCCTCTATCCAACGATGCCAAGATCTTAAAAGCCAGCCAAGGTGTTACGTAATTATGGCGTCATAAAGTTCGTCAGGATCGGAACATCGGGATTGTGGCAAATGTGGCCACCCAAATTAAAATTTTGCTATAAAACTAAACACCGGATTTTTGTCGAGTTCACGATAACCTATGATTAAATAAATATCAGGTTATAAAGTTTAAGTGAAAAATGTGAAGTTTGTTTTATGTTAATTTATCGATTAAAAACCACACCCTGTCGGCAAAATACAGGATCCGGTATTTTGATTAGGTTTTACAACTCCATATGGTGTAGGGGTGTCTTCCACAGCGAAATTGGCAAACAATTCACATTGCTTCATGATTATCATCAATAGGCGTAAATGTCACGATAAACATGCTATGGAAGCTTTAAACAGAGAGTCCATGCTTTACATCATTTAACATTATTGGCTTCGCAGACTTACATTAATGATGCATTTGTATATACATCTGTTTAATGGGAACATTATTTAAAATGAGAAGCAATCTTCTTTCTACGGTGTCGTACTCGGTATTCCCCATAGCAGATATTCATTCAACCACTTGCAAGTCACTTTTCTGTACTCTAAAACTGCTAGAAAATGCAACTTGCAATTAGTCATGAAATTTCATAAATGATGACATTTTAAAGAGAAGGTTAGGTGTTGCTTGAAACTTGATTGCACATAGAATTTGTATCATTTTAGGCTTTATTTTTTTAATAATTTGAAACAACTTAAAGGGACTAACCCTTTTCTAGAAAGAGCAATATTCCTAAGGGGAAATTATTTATTTTGAAACGTATATTTCCAATATGACATGCTTTTACTTCAATCTTAAAAGTTGTGAGAAATATTTAATAATGATTGCATAGCATTTGCTGCATGGAGAATCGGAATCATTTTATTTAAGTGTCTAGTTCCCCTTTGCAAAAGCATTTGATACAATGGGTACTTGTACTTAATATTTACCCTTATTTGAAACTTTGGTTAAGACAAAAGGTACAGATACAGAAACAGGAACGGAACTAAAACCAATGGCTATGATACCCGTCTCCGTTTCCTTAGCATTTACGCTTGACTTGGCTTTATTGTATATGTTTGTAGGGGAGTACCCCGCTCCCTTATAAAAACGATCCTGAATGAAAAAAATGATCTTCGTATCTGCCTAATAATTTATATATATACATGTATATTACTTTAAACTGTTCCACCACTTACATTTTTCCATAAATGTTTGGTACCTGTTCATACTTTAAATTCGATACCAAATATTTGGTGACGTCGCGACCAAATGTTTGGTACACAGAAAAAAAATAATTGCTCAACGTAGAGCACAAATTTAATCAACAAGGGAACTAGTCGTTTTTTATGTAATTTTTTATCAACGTTGCAAGATTGAAGGATTACTCTCCTATTGGTTAAATTGTTTTAATCCTTTAAAACAGTAAATAAGTTAATCTTAAAGGTCGATTAAAAATTACTTTATAATAAGCTAGTTCCCTTTTTACTCCCGCGTTGATTAAAATTTCAACCTTAATCGATTATTGATTGAATAAAAGGCATGGAGATGGGGGCATTGCTAAATCTACGGGGACTACCTGAACTTATTAATCAGAGGTAAATGTGGTTATTAATTTTAGTATTAAAGTGCTGAACCATTAAACTTTATTGTCATATCAACACTGATTTGCACTCCCTTATTTACACTGCTTATTACTCTCCTTTGCCTCTCACATTTCCAACATCGGTAGCTTATTATATAGTTACAGAGCTTTGGTTACAGAGAATAACATGTCTTAACATAATAAATCTCGTCGCTCAGAAAATGCAAAACAGATTATGGCCATAGTATATGTACTGTATGTGTATCGAAGCATTAATTAAGCCTAAGTATATCTGCTGGACTCGCCGACAATGATCATTTGATGGTTCAGCATTTACTGCAATTGATAATCACATTTATCTTTGAATATAGACATGAATTTAGGGAATTTCATAGGTATAATAATGCCTCTATCTCTGAATGTTCTTGGAAGGGCTCCATTTTGCGTTGTGGTCACGTCGTTTTTACGGTAAATTTGCTCTGAATAGCGAGTAATAGTACCAAAATCGCGTTTTTCCACTTTTAAGCCAAAATTTGCACTTACTCTGGCGACGATTAACAAGGAAACACATTCTTTGTTTTTGAAAGATTAGAAATATTAGTCTTTTTTTAATCGAAATGTGTTAATCGCAAACTTTTAGTCTTTTTTTTGTTGTTGCTGTGTACACTTTTATTTTTTTTTACTCTTGTTGAGTAAAAATTTACTCAACGGTCACAGCTCATTTTGTTGAGTAAAATCCTAATCAACGTAGGGAAAACTTAAATCAACATTGAGTAAGATGTGCTCAATGTTGAGTAGTATTGACTCAACCGAGCAAGATTTTACTCAATGTTGAGTAAGATTTTACTCAATATTGTGTAAGATTGTGACCGTTGAGTAAATTTTTACTCAACAGAGTAAACAAATTTTAAGAGTGTAGCAAATATTTTGTTTGGAGGCCGACTATGGTTTGAGCCTCAGTCCTGCCATTGCGGATCATTATGTGTATTAACAAAACGACCAATTTCGAAGTAGCTAATTTAAGGATATCATGCTATTTTCCTCGACCTTTGATCCCGGGAAATAGTATATAATCTCAATTTCACTTCTGCACAATAAGTTTTACTATTAACCTCTTGAGCAATCAATATTTGCATGCTATGAACAACTCTTGACCAGCCAATCTTTGAGGGGGATTGGATGCGGGGTCTATATACTTGTGTGAGTTGTTGAATACCAATAAATTACGAAGACCTAAAATGGAAGATAGTTTATATTTTAGACTATTGATGACATACATTTTATTGAGAAACTATTGGTTTCATTTCACACTGTTTGCTCTTTTCCAATATTTATACACAAATTATA
>JXSR01S050692.1:0-19212 GCA_000969725.1 Ophiothrix spiculata
TTTTGTTTTTTTGAGCATGGTAAAAAACCTCCAAATCCCAAATTTGATGGGAATCGATTCATGAGGGCCAAAGATATGGCTTGCAGGACATTCAAAATGACAAATGAAAGATGTGCTACAGAAAAAGTGAAGATGTTTTTGTATATGTGTCGTATATTTTGTGTTCTTGCATGTGAAACATAGGCTAGACTTAAAATAAATTTTAAAAAAGAAATCCGACCTACCTACCCTATTTTTTTTTCAATGTTACGCCAATCAAACATTTGTTTTTAGGCCTAAGAGTTAGTAAGCTTACTCGCCAGATCCAGGATTTCCTTGGCTATATAGAGCACATTGTGGAATTTTATTTTAACCTAGAAAAGCTTTCATTGAAAAGCCTGCTACTTTCAGTTTAAGTTTCATAGTGAGTAACTCAATGTTTATAAGAGTATTTTGCACAAGTATTTTAAGTAACTCTTAATTTGTAAATATAGTGTTTGTGAGCTGTGTTATATTTTTGGCCAAAAAGTACTTTTTATGTTATGCACCATGCATACGTTGCAGCACATTAAAAAGATTCATAAGATACAGATGAAAATATATACGTACAAATTGACTGAAAAGTAATATAATAAGAATTTCAAATGCCTTGTCATTGGTAAGATTATAATTTTTTTTAATTGATTGAGATATCCTTTTGATGTGCTGTATCAGAAGACTTTATAACTGTGGTCAGGACAATGAGAAGTTTATGCCAGTTTAACAGGATGCTTTGAGAATTTTGAGTCAAATATTATTTTGCAACTAGACATTTGGTTGTGACGTTGCCAAGTAAATATGATGGAATAAAATGTATAGACCGGTAACAAACATTTGATGCCGGTTCAATGACTTAACCTTGATTCCTTCAACTCAACACATACAATTTAACGCAAAGTTTAATCTGTGTTTAACTCAGTGTTGAAGTTGTTACTTTTAATTGGATTCACACGTTAGTTTAACGCCGTAATCAAATGTTTGATAGTGCAAACTTTGTATTGAGGCCGAGTATTGATTCCAAACTTGATGCAAAACTATTTCCTGTTCTAGACACAGTAATGTGTCTATTGCTGCAATGTGGCCCAAGTTGAAAGACTAATAGAGGGTTTGGTATTAAAATATTAGCTGTTCAGTCTGTTTAAATTGAAAATTCCGATATGAAGTAAGCAACAGTTGGCAGCAGATTTTGTGATCAATCCCTCAATTGTCACCAGGACAAGATATGCATGGACATTATGCATCTAAAATTGATGCCAGACTTAATGTGAGCATAATATCCAACATCAACCAATGCAAATCTAAGATCCGGATATTTATTTTTTAAAATAAGAACACTTGTTAAAATGACAAAATGTTTTTTGGATTTTAAAGCAAGTGTTTTATATTAAGACACAAGTTTCTCGTCTGCTTATTAACATAAGTGCTTTGTAAGTCAATATTCAACTTATTTTTTAATCTACAGGATTTATTTGAAATAATTCTTTTTGATGGACGTATTATTTTAAATTTGAAAAAAGTTTTTCAACAAGTCTCTTAGGCTGCGATCACATAAAAGTATATGGTACACGATATTCGCTAAATGCTCATGGGGAAGGTAGTCATATTTAAAATTGACAGGTCCCTAAGTCACTAAGAATATGAGTGTCTCCCCTATTCGCGTATAGGGAAAATCGTATACTGTATAATACTTGTATGTGATCGTAGCCTTACAACTTAAAAATAAGTCTCTGGATTTTAGAGAGTGACTCTAATTTTGATTGAATTTCAAGAATTAAGATTCTCCTTTTGGCAAAAAAAGAAGAAGATTAAAATGTCAAATCCTGTGAACCCATTGACCATTTTTGGTTGTAATGTTTCCTGTTGTCATTTCAGAGGAGTACGCTTCCTTCAAATTTTACGTATGCTTCATGTTGACCGGCAGGGAGGAACCTGGAAACTGCTAGGTTCTGTTGTATATATACATAGACAGGTATGTATTCAGACACTTGGTGGGCAAGTTTTGGGTGATAACCCTCCCCTTTGGAGGTATTTTTTCCCTGTGGTTATACTTTGATCATTGCTAAATAGAAGGGAATTGTGAATGAATTTATGCGTGCAAAGGTATATTCCGCACTCACACGACTATAGATACTGACATATCATTGACAAGTGGACTTGCAGAGAACAGAATTTAAAACTTTATTGGAAAAGGCCTTCAAAAATATCCATCGAGGATTCTGGAGTTTTGGTTTTGAAAATTTGGCATTTAACTGTAGGTTTCATCCATCCTTCACAAAAGTGACATCCTGTATCAATAAGTCTCTATGAACGTGGTGTGTGCATGTGTTCATCGCAACATTGGATGGTGGGGGAGGGAGAGAAACTGCGTCCTCAAAATCTTCGACCCCACACTCCATTGCACTCATAACTATTCATTGTCATTAAAGTGTCCAAAGTATTTTTGGCCAAGATTGTAGGTTCTATAGATGGGTGGTGTGATACGGGATTTAAAATGTATTCAAACCACCCTTGTCTGTCACTGTTCATACTTTCATATTTCTTCATATTAGTGCAAAAGAGTATGACAATTTTTCATTTCCCATGTCTACAAAGACTCGCAACAATTGAATCCATCGATATTTTCTTAGGATATTTTATTTTGGGAAAGTCTCAGGCCCACGATTTTTGGAGGCCATACCAAATCACACAAAATCTAATAAAAAATGTTAGAAATAGCCCTCAAAAATTCAGAAACTTAATTTGTTTTAGTTATAGGTTTATGAATTTTCTAGTAAAAACCTACTAATTTAAGCCTGACAACATCAGGAATCCTGATCGAGTTCTTTTCTGTAGATCAACAGTGATTTGCTACTTTCCAGTACAGAAATAGAAAAAATATTATGTCAAAAAATACAATTATCTGTAATGTATACATATTTCTCAATTCAGTATTGCAACATAACAAAGAACTTCCAAACACTTCCGATTCAATATGCCTTTTTGCAACAACTTGAGCTGAGAATATTATCATGCTAATGCCAAATGACCCCTTTTTATTTTTCCTTGTTGCCCCACACCCCTGTTTCATATGTACTGGTACTGATACCCTGTGATCCTTGTAGTACAAACAGTCCTATTTTGAGTCACTGATAGGTCGTGTTTGTCCCTTTCAATTTACTGAGCCCACCCCTCCCAAAGCTTCCTGAACCTTGTTGAGAAACATGCATGTGCTAAGGGGCGGCTTCACAATTCAACTGACGGTTGTCTGCCTGTTTTTGGCTGTTCTGGGTGGTTTGCTTATTGTTTATTTCGGTTGAACCGCCCAAAACCGGCAGGCAACTGCCGGTTGAGTTTTGGAGCAACCCCTAACAAATTGCATACCATTGTCAAAGTGCTAAAAAATGCATGAAAGCAGCATAAAATGCTACAAGCTTCCCATGCATGCAAAATGGCAAAGAATTTTACATTATAGTCCATTTTTCACAAGGAGATCTTGATTTTTGAGCAGTTGATAAAAATATAATTATAGACTTGGACACATTTTACTTTTCTGCAACATCTTCACTTTTATTTTCCATGTATTTATACAAATATGATATTCTAACCTACTATTGTACTGAAATATTTTAAAAATAGTCTTGAGAAAGAGTGTATCTTACATGTATAAATACAATATGTAAAGTACATTCAAATATAAAAATGGATATTCATAACGTAGTGGTTATAACTATAATGTTCATATTTTTAAACTTCTACGCTACTCGTTTTGGTACTCACCAGAGCACTTTTGCCGGGTTCACCGGCGTCGACAGTGGATGATGATGCTCTGACTCGATGTCTAGTTGTTAACAACCTCATTGGGCTAAGGAGAAACACTTCTTTGACATCATCTACATCTATGACGCCACATGAAGTTGTCAACAACTAGACATCGAGTCAGAGCAACATCATCCGCTGACGCCGCCGGTGGACCCGGCGAAAGTGCTCCGATGAGTACCAAAACGAGTAGCGTAGAAGTTTAAATATATGAACATTACATTCAAATAGATTTGATATTTTCTTACATTGATGATAATTTAACTGCATATTTGGGAATAACTATTGAATACCCCTGCACCTAACCCTTACCATATCACTCAACCCTAAGCTTAATCCCAACCCTAAGCTTAATCCCAACCCTTGCTCTAATTCAAACTTTGCCTTCATGTGAGATTTTGAGTAATCTTGGTACTTTGCAACCCATTATTAAAGCTTCACCCTTAACTGTTACTTTACAAACTTAACCTTTCTGGTTGTATATTTATACCCCTTATTATGAAATTGTTGCATTTTTGCATTTAACCTTTAACCTCAACCTAAATCATCAACCCAATTTGCCAACCTTAACCTGTTAACCTTTAACCCACCCCGACTTTGACCCTTCATGGTAATGGGTAGGCTATACGGTGAGAGGGTTTCTCTAGTTATCCCCATTTTTGTTTTCTGTTACCACCAAACTAAGGTATATCTTTTCTGTTTTTACTTCCATCCACAGGAACTTATTACTACTCTGTACATAGGCTTTCTTATCTTAATTTTTACCTCATATTTTGTATATCTCGCTGAAAAAGACACTGATCCCAGCAAATATTCCACGGGTACTAAGGACAAACAACTATCAGGCGCATTTGCGACCTATGCAGATGCTTTATGGTGGGGCGTGGTAAGTTGTATCGATAAATCGTAATAAATGTTCTGTCTTTTGTGTTCTTTTTGTTCACAGGAACTCATAACTACACTATACATAGGCTTTCTTATCTTAATATTCACCTCCTATTTTGTATATCTCGCGGAAAAAGACGCAGTATTGGATCACCAGGATTCTGGTCTAAGTTCTAAAGCTGAAATGCATATAGCTGACAACAATACTGCATTTGCAACTTATGCCGATGCACTATGGTGGGGCGTGGTAAGTCCAGCATGAGGGGTGATTCTTTACCAAGAATGGTGTGATATTCAAACATTCATCCCTATAGCGGTGGTCACAACCCGTCATACATTTTTTTGAGAGGCCACTTTCTCTACTTTGTTCCTAAAACCGTGGCAAATGCAGGTAAGACGCACGTTGATCGCACGATGTATGCACGACACACCTGGTTGTGAGAGGTTGTGTGCATCCTACGTTGTGCACGTTGTAAGTACTTACATTGTGCGTACTACATACAAACTCCTTCTCCTTGCGACTACCACGTTATTTTAAGGAAACATACTTACACGTACAATACACGCAGGATGTCCATACGTATTTAGTGTATCATCTGCAGAGCAAGTGGCTATGGGACAAATTACTAAAAAACACATACATTATGTACACATTGTCAGTGCCGAGCATGAGCGGACCGTACTGATGTTTAATCGGTAGCATGAATGTAGCCAGCACCCAGAGTCCAGAATTGCAATGTCATGTCTGCATGCTCTAAAATGGGAAAAATCTGAATACTACCCCCACTTTTGTTCCATACAGGAATAAAAATGGTTATGAGCGTGTATGATCTCCTCTTTAGATGTCGGTACGTACAACGTACATGTTGGATGTTTTTACACGTAGACAGCAGGCACATGCACGTATAATGGGTTGTGACCACTGCTCCTCTGAATATATCACATTCATTTTGTTTACACAATTCACAAGTTTGCACAATTCAAGTGCACTTGTGTAAATCCTCAATCACACATCAAGATATAGAGACCAAACGAACGCCTGACTTACAATATTTTGGTAATTGATATACATGTGTATATATATGACCGAAACAATGTACGTTAGGCATACGTCTGACTCAATATATTGACGTGTGACTGAGCCCTTATAGTGAAAATTTCATAATAGTTTATGAGGAAAAATATTCTATATAATTTTCAGTGCACTTTGTCTCTTATCTCTTAACTACACAGTCTCAACACAATTTAGTTCCATACGCACGAAACAGGACTAAGTTTATTTCTTGAAAAATAACTTGCGTTTTGCAATCTGTGATAATTTATATCCATGCTTAAAGATTTATATTTGAAATTTCTATAATTTGACCATTAACTGTTTTAGAATGATGAATCAAAGGTTTCAGAGTAATGAAATCTTTTAAAATAGACTAATACATATCACTCAATTTTTCCCAAAATGCATAATTTTTCAAAATTTCAAATTTCTCTTAGTCCTGTTTTTTACATAGTCTATGTACATAAGGCACCATTGATACAGAATAAGATACATACATACATACAAAATATTTTTATAAAGATCATGAAGCTGAATATGACAAAGCAAAAATTATATACAAAAAACAAAACAAAATTACATGGTAAATAAATGAGGTTTCAGGCTCGTATGTACAGAATAGGACTTTCAGTTATTATGTGAATGATATAATAGGAGATATAATGGATTGCAACATCCCTAAGTGTGATATGCAAATTACATCTTTATTTCATTCAAGACCAATACCTTGATCAACAGATTAGTTGTACAAAACTTTATCCTATATTAAGACGCGTTGAGTCGGGAACACTTAATACTATTCTAAGGTATTTTTCATGTTGATCTGGGCTTTGGGAAGATAATGCGTAAATAACAAGTGCGCGCGTTGCGTATTTTGTACAATTACACTTAGTTACCACGTAGGTGTTTTGTCAAAATCTTCCTGCCACTGACCAACAAATTCTGTAACCTACAGTGTGGTTACAAACAAACTGAAATTGCTAAGAAAAACTGAAATTGCTAAGAAAAACTGACTCACTCCTGATGTCAGTAGTATTGATGGTATATCATGGTCAAAAGAAGATATCAGGACCTCCCCATCATGCCTTGCTTGTAATCGGATATTTTGTACAGGTTGCCATGAATAGGTTTAGTGATAAAACATATCGAAAATTCAAAATTAGGTTTGAGGTCCGTTATTTGTGCTATGTTTCATCACTAAAGCTGTACAAAATATCCCATTGGAAGCAAGGCATGATGGGAAGGCCCTGATATCTTGTTTTATCATGGCCCATCATTTTTCATTTCATGTTGCTTGTTTTTCACAGCTCTATGCAATATGGTGTCCACACATACTGCCCATAATAATACCAATTGTTGAGCATTCAATTTGATTGAGATTGGGGGACTTTAAATTATACTGGTAGTAATTGAAATTCAGTTTTTATCCACTGACTATACTTTCTCCTTCTTTTCAGGTAACGGTTACCACGATAGGTTACGGTGACAAGGTGCCTCACACATGGCTAGGCAGGGTAATAGCATCGTGTTTCTCAATATTTGCCATTTCTTTCTTCGCTCTTCCTTCCGTAAGTATTGACATTTCCTTTGCTAATAAAGGCTAAACATCTTAGCACATTCACTAAACTACAGATAGTACACACATTATCGAATAAAGTCCTGCTGCTGAATATTTCAAAGTACTGCCCCAAATAGTCAAAAAAATGCCATTTAATCTTAGGACAGGGAGCATGGCCAAACACATAGGACATAAAATTTGTTACCATCTTAAGAGAAGGCAAGGCATCTTTTGTTTTGTGGTGTATCAATAGGCATAGGTTTTAAGTAATCTCCATGAAGCTCAGTGAAGAAGTATACCCTATTCACTCGTCTAATTCAACTATTTTCCATCTGACAATATCCTTAAATTAACAAAATCCCAATTTCCAAAGGTTTGACAAATAGTCATACTCTATGACCAACACTTCATTTAAATTATGTTAACAGTTTTTGGCATGCTAGTATAAAAGCGCTCAACTGTAACGTGATCTAAATTCAGAAAATGTGTAGTTGAATTGGACGAGTGGATACGGTATCTTGGTATCAACAAAGTAACGATAACAAACTGATAACCACTGTTGTATTAGAGAATAATTATAGACCATATCCCATACAACATAGTGACTATCAGTGCACTATTCACTGACCATCGAGGATTTCAACCTGGTACCTTAGGAATCCTGGCCCAACACTTCATTAATTAAGCTACATCAGGGGTTGCACCAGGTGTGATTTATAGTAACAGGGGACAATCCACATGCAACACCCAAAGGTACACCCAAATTAATACCATGCAGCTTTCATAAACTGACAGGCATAAAAATAAACTAAAATAAAACAATAAATTTTAATTACTGTATAAGTGGTTTATTTCGAGCCACATTAATTTTCAGATCTATTAACCAGGATATTGGTGTAGCGTGAAAAGTGGTATTTATACACTGCCGCACGTAAAAAAATAGGTGCAAAAATAAAAGTGCACGAAATGATTCAAAATAGCTCAAAATTAGACTTGCATAAAAATTACTGAGCAAAAAAATATTCGCGTTTACAGTAATAGAAATTAAATAATAAAGTTCCATGGTAGCATCCAGTATGAACTATCTTAGGAGGAGGAAGTCCCTTGCTTGGTGTACATTCTGGAAACTAGAACTACTCTGGGAGAGCATGCACATTCCTGTTGCCACTAACGTTAAGTTGTTTAATACAACTTGTGTCACCATTCGATTCCATCAGAAGAAATGTCATGTTTCTTCGATTCCATCAGAAGAAATGTCATGTTTCTTCGATTCCATCAGAAGAAATGTCATGGTTGCAATCCTACGCCATTATGGAATACCAGAAGTTATAGTGCAAGCCATCAGGGTCTTTTACGAACTCAAAGAGTGCTGTGATGGTTGATGGTAACATAACAGATCCATTCCAAGCAGAGGAAACCTGGCCGTCAAAGGACAAGTTATCTCTCATACATCCAGAACATCCTAGGGGACATGGATCATTGCCTACAGACAGCCTACATCAATGCACTGGCAACTGATCGAAAAGCTTGGAGAAATCTTGTAGTTGCCTGCTCTGCAGTCAAATGATGATGATGATGATGTGTCACCATTCGGTTCTATTGCTGTGAATCATAGGTGATCTCCCAGGATATGGAAAGCAGCATCAATTCATTTACAACCTCGTGTTACAGAGTTATGCTGAACATAAAATGGATTGACCGCATCCCAAACACAGACATCTATGGGTTGACCGACACTCAGCTTCTGATCCACCTAGTGAGACAACGGCAACTGAGATTGCCAAAAGGAGCAATACAGGAACAGCAGATTGCCATACTTGCCACAAGAAGAAGACCTGGATATCCTCGCGCTTTATACCTTACATATGTACAACAACTACTGGAAGATAATGAAGGAGCAATACAGGAACAGCAGATTGACACACTTGCTGACGATCATCATGGTCACCTGCTCTGCAGTTGATTGATGATAATGATGATGAATTAAGTTAATTTTTCAACAAGTTTTCGCAGGTTTTAAAACATTTATTTCTAGCTTTTTTGCCTTTGTTTTGTTTACTTTCCTTTCACTTCTGTTTTTTTATTTTTCACGGCCCTTCCTTACATTAGGAAATTACCCCCCTGCCTCCCTTTTGGCACCGCCCCTTGCTATACAATCAGATGGGGTAGAGTGGCTGATATTAAATCAATAGGCCTTCAATTCTATTCTGTAGCATAAATAGCCTATTGTTTGTCATAAATTGCTATTCCGTGATCGGGCAAAGGATTATGACCAAACACAACATAAAGCTTGTTACCATCTGCAGAGAAAGCGAGACATCTTGGGTATTGTGGTGTGTCAAGAGACATAGGTCCTAAGTAATCACCATGCTCAGTGAAGCTGTAGATCTTGGTATTGGCAAAGTTGCAGACACATATGACATCCTGATGACATGTGATTCCTTGTGGTATCCAATCCTGTGGTGGTATGGATCTTGGTTTGATCACTTGCAAACACTGCCCTGATGTGTTCAGAAGAAAGACTGATTTGGTTTCAAACCAATCACTGACTACGATGGACTCATGTGATGTCACCGCTAAAGATCTTGGAGTAATGCTGACTCTGAAACTCATGATATGTTTCCCATTCTTTGTATGCTTGCTGATATACTTGTGCTTGATATCGCCAACGTACAGATGATCTTCCCTGTTGATTGCGATCCCTTTTAACAATCCATTCATTGTTTTTGATCTTCGGTTGAATATTTCACACTCAGAAATCTCTGCTAATGAGATAGTGACAATTCCAGTTTGGTATGGTGGAGGTGATTTGGCAACCCATTGCCCTATACAGGAACCATCTGAACTGTCTAACATCTTCACGTAAGGTGTCCTGTCTGTGACATAGTAAATGCCATCTGAGCTAATGACTACATCCCAGGGTTCTCCCGTTATCGGCATTTCAGTGTGTATCTTTGTATCGAAGTTGAATTTGCGAACTCCTTCTTTAGTGTAACACACAAAGCGCTGAGATAGCTTATGGGCCACAACAAAATCTCCAGAGGTAGTTGTTGTAATGCCACGTGGCCCTCTGAGTTTACCAAGCCTAGTCTCACCAATCCGGCTTGCAAGCTTCCAAGAACTCTGGAGAATTTTATCCTGGCTGCTTGATATAGCTTGTGAAGTGATGACTTGTGGATTATTGGTATTGGTTGCAGATCTCACAGGTTTGTTTATGTCCGTTTGTTCATCAGGAATAGAGATAGATTCATCCACTTCTGATAAAGCATTTGAAAGATCTCTGAATATTCCACTGTTTTTTGTTGCAATAGGAACACTAACCCCTAGTGAGAGGTCTGAAAAGCTATTGACAATACTTTCAGATTGTAAACCTTTCATGGACTTCTCTTTGACACTGGTATTGATATTCTCATACATATTTTTCAAAGTAAAATATCCTCCATCAGATACATTGTGTTCAGTATCAGTATGTGTTTTACCATTTTGGGGGATCTTTTTTACCAACTCAACCTGACTGTTACCTTGACATTGGTTTCTTGCACCAGATGTTTCTATATCTGGACTGTCATGCTGCTCCACATCTTGTTTCTTGTTATATGAGTTCTGCTCCAGTAATTTTGCTGCTTTCTTTGCTTCATCAATCTGTGTTTGTAAAGAAAAGATGGAATTAAATTATTATTCATCACACTGCATAGATGCGTTTCTGGACAAATGTGACCGTCCAGCCCAAACCAGCAGTAAATGCCAGCTTTTGTCATTTTCACTTTTTTAATTATTTGCAAAGACCATACTTTAATGATTAAAATGACACCTTAATGAACTTCACACGATTTCCAGAAGTCAAAGTTTGTCAGGGAGTAAAACGTATAACTGAGATAAACGCGTTCCAAAGTTTAGTAAGCCCTATATTTTCTATTGATTGTCTTAAGAATATACCAATTTATTTCACATTTCCTATCATTTTCTTGAAATGAAACTTTGCTGGTATTTTGTAGTAATCACTAGGATTGTGAATCTGTCATAAAATCGATTTCGGCAAATTATGACCTTGACATGTATTTTCACCTGTAGCGCAAAATGAAGTTTCTGGCATTTACTGCTCATACGGGCTGGAAGGTCACAAATGAACAGCAAACCCAGGCAGGCCCGTAGCCAGGAATTTGTCAAGGGGGTGCGGATTTTCAAAAAGTGGACCTTTTGGAGGAAAAATTTAGTTTTGGTCCACCCTAGTGGTTTTGACAAAGTGATAAGCAAAAAAAAAAGGTTTTCAGTAGTTTTTCAAACATTTTATGTAGTATTTAATTTAAAAATGACCTACATTTACATTTTCTGGTCCTTTTTGTGTTCTTTTGGTGGACAAAAAGCTTCTACAAACAATTAGTTGGGACATGTAGATACTTTTGTCACTATTTAATAGTTGTTCTTCTTTGGTATTTTGTACTAATAATAAAGTATATCCTTGGCCTCATTACATAGTGACATATCTGTAAAATATACATTTCGAGGAAAACTACTTTGACAGAATCGCAAGAAAAAAGTCTTGTATAGAAAACTAAAATATGTTAGTGCAATCAAATCCATTCAAGAATGTAAAAGAGTATTCAATTTGAGAATTCTAATTTGTATTTTAACAATTCTTTAGTTAATATCTATCTGAAACTAGTCGTAAATTAGATAATGTGAAATGGGAAAAGGTCGCAAAATTATAAGCTTCTGACAGTATGCAGCTAATACTTTATGTAAAAATTTAGAAATCCAAATTTCACTACGAAATTGGTAGATAGGCCTACGCCCAGCGAATATGTCTGTATGTGTAACATTTGTGCAAATACGTCACTTTCTGAAATGGGTGGAATAGTACTTTTGCATTGAAATGACAAATACGTCACTTGGATACATCACTACGTGAAATGGCAAAACATAGAAAAGGTACATAATGTGGGCTTACGCATTAAAGATTATTGACATAATATGTCTCTATGTGATATCTAAACTTATCAATATGACGCATACGTCAAAATTTATTTATTTATACCTAATTAATTTAAGGGGTAATTCAAAGTCCACTTTTCATCCTCAAGGTCACCTCTGAGTTTTTTAGCTGGTCAAGATTCCTTGACTGGTATGTAGACCCAACCATCTACAAAATGTAATGCATCGTATAGAGAAATATAGACATGTTTATGAGGTACTATAAACTTAATCAACTCACTTCCCTTTTTTTCTGGTATTGCTCCGGAAGAAACTGCATCCACACAAAAACATATGCTGAATCCATCTGTACATTTATTACTGGCAAAACTGTATTTAACATTAACTGATGAGCATTTTAAGAGTAAGAGTAGAGGTTGAAAAACAGTTGGAGTACAATCCGTCACACACATGTCCCCATGTCCACCATCATACAAGAGGCCTATTCAACAGGGCTAAACATTAAAGTTCCAAATTATAGAGGGAGACATTCATGTGACCAGTGACTAAATATATCTCAAAGGCTATTAATTAATAATCAAATCAAATGCTCAAACTTTTATAATATTCTAAATTTAAGTGGAAAATCGGCACAAACCATTCTTTTCAAATGTACGAAAATGTGTCATTTTCTGATTACCAACGGTAATTTGCAACATAGTAGTTTTTTAAATGCTGAAAAACTTGTAACTTGAAAATGAATGGTTGGAATCAAGTAACATTTTCAGCGTACATTTATTTCCTACTGTTCATTTATTTAGCTAGAAAAGGGGTAAGGTTTTCATCACATCAGAATCATGAATTGCCTCTTTAATTAATTTTAAGATCAGAAATTTAGGTCACATAAAGAGCACATTCAAATATCCTTATGTGCCAAATTCCACAAAAACCTAGAAATATTACCTACGCTATGTGGCTTGGCCAACAGTATTATAAAAAGCAACTGAAATGATAACATCACTCATCAAAATTCCTGTTTCCCCACCCCCCCTTCCTGTGTTTGACACTTACCGTAGCCAGTATTTCTTTAACATCAGGTCGTGCCTTCCTGTCTTTTTGCCAGCACTGTTGCATCATATTGGCTATAGGCTCAGGACAATCTGTGGGGATTGGAGGATGTTCGTTCTTTTCGCATACTTTCATAACAATAGTGAACCATTCTTCTCCTTTGAAGGGCCTATCTGTTGTCCAGAGCTCCCATACTACCACGCCATATGAAAAAATGTCATATGTTGTAGAGAGAATGACTTCTTCCATGAGCTCTGGTGTCATATATCCATATGTTCCCCTTCCAGTAGCATTGCTCATAGTTTGCTCGATCCTTTTGGATAAACCAAAATCTGTCAACTTCAAGATGTTCTTGATAGTAATCACGTAATTGTCAGATTTGATGTCTTTGTGTATGACTTTTTTTTCCTTGAGGTACTTTATAGCATTCACAGCTTGTTTAGCCCAATCGTAGAACTGGTCACTAGGTAAACGTTCAAATTGATATTTGTCTAGATAGTCACGCAAGGAACCACCACTACATAACTCTTGGATGAGATAAAAGTCTGGTTCCTCATCAACAACTCCAATAAGTCTGACAATGTTTTCATGGTCCAGTGGAGACATTATCTCAAGTTCTCCATCGCATACTTTGTAAAGTTTCTTGACAGCAACATAATGTCCGCAGCATTTTGCCCGGTAAACAGTACTGTAACTGCCTTGTCCAATCTTTTTCTCAAACTCAAGATCAGATCGACTGAATTTGGAGCATGCCATGTTTTACATTTGTTCCAACCTGTGAAATCAAAAAGATCATGAACTACTAAGAGATGTTTTAATATCCAAATAAATTAAGATATGTTGTAGGGGTATATCTGGCTCTTCATCATCCAACTGAGAGCTCTAATTCCTCCATGAAAGATGTGATGTGTCATGAAGTATTTGATAAACGCGATGGGGTGAAATAATTTGTAATAAAAACAATTGATCGAAGACGTTGGAAAATATTACTTTGTGTTGACAGTTTTGCAAGATGAATAATTTGAGACCATTTTGAACAAAATCAGACACTTTTAAAATCTTTGACTCCCATAGGCCCAAATTGTGACCCCTGTAATTACCTTTCATGTTTTCAGATATATATTAAAACCCTTCATCAGATATGGGTCAAAGTATAAAATACTTTTTCTGCTTCCTTATGATGAGAGGAACATGTTAGAATGGTCTTTTAAAAAAGTCACCAATTTTGAAATTTCCCCCCCCCCTCAATGACTTTTACCCCCCTCGCAATGACTTTTACCCCCTCCTGCAGGGTCCCATGCAACAGACTAATTTTGTGTCCACCCTAGCGATGTTACCTATGGTCCATAGAACCCATATAGATAGGACACATTAAAATAATTTATTGTTGCAGTTTTACCCCAAAAATGGGGTTTTGCTCCCTAGGTTATAGATGGCTGTTGAACTGCACTTCTCATGCACTGGACTGGTCACTGCACATTGGCACTTATAGCACATCCCATGGTGGGGATTGTCTTCATTGAAAAGAGTATCAACATGACCCTGAAGGAATACATGTAAAAAGGGTGTTTTTCTCACGTAGTGAGTATGAGCCCACTTTGCCCAAAAACTCATGCCCATGCCTATGAGTACTCCTACACAGTCAAAAATCATTAACATCAATACATTTACACTGTACAGAGTCTAGGTGAAGTCACATGGTCAACTCTTCCTCCCTATATGTCAACACAACTATGCAAAGGTCACTCAGTGAATATTGTGCTCATTGTTAGTTTAGTTACAGAGACGATGCATTATAGCTCAGTTTACAAAGAAGCATTTTCATTGGTCATAAATGTGAACTCTTGAAGATATGAAAAAACAGTTTTTTACAGAACCATTTGATATATTTCTATTAAAAATTGCACAATCTTGTGCTTTTTTCATTTTGCAGTTGTTGTTTAGGTAGATTCATGTTCATTTGGAATGAAAACTAATAGAACTAATAGTCTATACTGTTATTCTGCATAGGAGTTTACTTGAGTAATAAATTGTGATCCTCTTCACAATTGTCCCTCATATGAAATCACTGGGCAGGTTATTCATTTGGAAAGTTTGCTGACCTTAACATGTGTATACAAATACCCTGCATGTCTCCACTCTCTGTGCAAATAAAAGGCTATTCTCACTCTGTTGTCACTTAGCACCTATTAATAACCTGTGTAATAGCGCGATCCAATCTAGTAAGATAATTTCTACTTTTACGCAAACTACTGCGCGGTCATTATCAGGTAACAATGACTTGTGCCACGTAGTGCGTATGCTTTATACGCAGCATTACGCGCACGCAATGATATCGCGGAGGTCGCGTTTTACTAAACGCAACGTGGACGCAGTGCCTAGACCGATCGATATTTTAGCAGATGGCAAAGAAACAAACTAAATAAAATTATGATTTTCACCCGTTTTTGGTCAAAATCAGTAAGGATTTTAAAGATAAAATTATGGTTATTAATGACAATAATGACTTTGCACCATCTTTTTGAGGTCATTGTTTAAAATCATTGGTGTTTGTTTTGTGCCTAAAACAAACACCTCCGATTTTAAACAATGACCTCAAAAAGATGGTGCGCAGTTATAATTGTCTAATTAAATCTCTATATTGTAATTTAATCTAATAAACCACCTTCTTGTGTAAATAAAAGTTCAATTTTAAATCTTAAAAAGATCTGGTTTCTACACCTGTGATGGGTAAACAAAATTATTTTTGATAAAATTGTTTCTCTTTTGATATGTATTAACTTATCTCCAACAGCTTCATTTGATCTTTTATCTGGTAAATCCATCTGAGGTACACATTTAGGATTTAGAAAACACTGGATAGTCACATCACCATCACATATAGATATATTGCAAATCGATTCGCTGTCAATTTGAGCCATTTCTGTGTAATTTTTTGTAGTTTTTTGGATTTTACTACACTTTTAAGCTTTATTTATAGCATTTCCATAAGTTTTTGATTCTAAGTGGAATCTAGGCTAGTCCCTTTAAAAAAAACCTTGACTTATCCAGAACATTTCAAGTTTAGGCCCATTTCGCCAGTATGCAAATTTCAAGTCATTATACTGATTTCTTATAAGCTTTTGGTCATAGAAAATTTGTAGACCTACACAATTATACAAAAAATGTGTTGTATTAAAATAGCCTACATGAAAATTTAGACATTTAATATCTTGGCCCCTCAAATTAGTGCCTCCGCCCACACGCTTAGCGTTTTCGGAGGCACCCATGTCTCGCATACACTTGTATGAATCGTCTTATATTATGTTATATTATTCTCAAATGTATTTTAAATACAAAATTACACATTGTATTTTTATACTCACTTACATACATTATATGTATTTTCTTGTGTATGATGAGATGAAACAAATAAATGAAATGAAATGAAATGAAAAATTACTGGATAGGCCTTCACTAGTATTTGCATAATATATTTATACAAAAAAGGAATCTTATCTCATGGAATATTGCATTTACAAAGTACAAAATGATGAATAGATTTTCGTCAAGATATTTCAATTGAAAAGTTTTTGCATTCCATTAGATGTTATGCGTTCAGCTTTCTAACATACAGATTTCAACAATAACCTCATTTTGTTTTAGATAGTAGTTATAAGTCTGTTTAATATAGTTTGTTAGAAAACAACTGAAAACTAAGATCGATAACTTTAAGAAAATGTGAAATCTTTTAAATGAATAGATTATATGTCAGCGAAAACATATTTAAATGTTTGCACACCGGCTATTACTTCTAAATGAGCTTCCTCAAACAAGAGTTCATGAGCTGATGTATGGTAACAACAGCTCGGAACCTATTTTTTTTTTTTTTGTACTTGACACCTGGTTGATGTGAGTTTGTCCTTTTTAAGGACTATTCTTGTTATATATGTAATGTTAACCCTAACCGTGTAAAACCATACACAGCTTAGTCCAAATATGTCATGATCAATCATTACACAATCACCCCAGTCTATACCTAAACACGGATTGCCTAGCCTTCCTGAGTTCCCCCCGTAGCACGAAGCCCACACTCTCGCCTCTGAAACCAGAGATCACGGGTTCGCGCCCTGGGCCCGGCGCGCGCGCTGCGTGCGATTTTTTTCTTCCTATTGAGCTCCCACACTCTATGACGTGTTTGTACTTGGTTTATTTTACCCCTTCCCCGTGAAAATGCTGAAAACGGCGGGTACTGTTTATAGGGTTATTAGAGTATTAAAATCACAAAAAATAAAGAAAACTTTATCTTTTTGAAGCTGATGTGTTTCTCCTTTGAGGTTTTAAAATGCAACTTATATTCTTTAAAGGTTCAACCTTGGAAATGAGCCATATTTTAACTTAGCAATCTGAAGAAAATCCTGAAAATTTGTCACATTAGCACCTGCCGTACATAAACTTTTTTACGTTATTCTATCTCCTAATCACCGCCATCCAGGATACCTAAGGCTGCGATCACATAGATCTATACTATACACTATATGGCTCTATATGGGCACGTTTTTCCTATCTATAGGACCTTTTTTTCTGTGATACTATCCAAGATATAAACCCATCATCTCTGTACTGTTTATATATATATACATTAAGCCATTTCCAAAAGCCCTCTGATCTCACTCCAAAAAGAAATATTGTTTTCCAGGGTGAGATCAGTACGCTGGCTAGCTCTAGTGATTATAGATTTACATTTACATTGTGGATAGTATCAATTGTATCATGCAAAATAAAGGTCCTATAGATTGGACAAATGTGCCCGTCATGGTATAGCGTATAGTATTATAGTTCTATATGATCGCAGCCTAACAGTATAATATAAGTGGTTTTGCGGTGGAAGCATTTTAAACCCCTATCAAGATTAGTCTTGAGAACTTTATAGAAAAAAATACTTAATGAAAACCACATATGCCTGCTATCAGCAAATGATCATTTCACCAGTAATATGCTAGTGTTATTGTTGACAAATTATTGTATTATCTTAGAAAATCGACAGGTTTGAGGATCTGAATCAGAATCAGTCAGTGTGAAGCTAACTAGTGATCTGAATCAACCAGTTCAGAAGTTGGTTCAGTTAGTACTTGTAAGGTTGAGCCCACATGACCAGGGAACAGTGTTAAGATATTTCCAATTTTTAATCTACATCTCATGTTATGCTTCAAAGCTATGGAACACACTACCTGATTTCATCAAGGGATGCAAGACAATTGAAACTTTTAAAAAACAACTGAAAAGCTATCTGTTCACAGTTGCTTACAATAATTAACTCTTTTTGTGTATTTTGCCTTTGTAGCGCCTTAGTACAATTTGTTTGGTTTAGGCGCTTTATAAATGTGTCTGATTGATTGATTGATTGATCTAATGCTTTCCTACAGCATTTTAATACCATGATACCAGAATCACAGGAACTGTTGTCCCATTTTCATTTGTGGCCTTTTCAGGGGTATAATGTAGTTCGATTAATAGAACCCTTGTTTTTTCGGGTGACACAAACATAACTAACAAGTCCAGTAATCTAGAAAGCCACTTTGCTACCTACCCCGAAAAAAAGGGTTCTATTACATTAGTAGGTTACCCCCTGCAATGCTTTATGAACAAGTCACTGACAGAAAATAATTTGACCATCAACAATGTCCCAAATATGGAGATAACTCCACCCACCCAACTTCCTAGCAAGACTGAAGCACACCTACTGAGATACATTAATCCTTGGGGTTTGTCTAGTGAACTTGATACAGCTGTGTGGTTTGATCCCAGATAGCAGTTGACTACATATGCTACACTGTTGTCACTTTTGAAGTTCTTTTTGAATTGAAACAAAGTTGGCTTAGATTTTCTAAACAAATTCTCAGAAAGTATAAATTAGATGTAGGCCTACAATTAGCAATGATAA
>JXSR01S050695.1:0-12391 GCA_000969725.1 Ophiothrix spiculata
TTTTTTGATGTACAACGTAACGTTTTAAGTTTTATTCTTAAAGCACATGATGTTAGCAACATACTCTGAAAATTTGAAGCTTGTACAATAAAAACTTTTAAAGATATGATCGAAAATGTTTGTTAAGACTAATATCTTGGTGCCATGCCAATATAAAGAAAATAAAAGAGTTGACCTTTGACATCTGTTCTCCAATATAGTGCGACCCAACAGCATATATCGTAATATCTCCGCAACGGAAGGTTCGATTTCAAAAATTCAAAAAGATTTTTGATGCTGAAAGTTCCTTCTTTCATCATATAAAGAAATATTGTGCATTTTTATTTGGCTAATTTTTGGCCTGAAGTGCCTATTACCACGTTGTAGAATACGATTCTTTCTGCTTTTGCAGATAGTGATTTTTTCCCGTTTTTGGTTGATCTTTTTTAAAGTATGGATTATTTAGATGATCGCGTTCTTCATTCTTGTCAAGGAACGTTTTCTCCTCCCTATTTGATGGACAAATTGTTTTGTCCTTTTTCCAATTTCTTGAAATCATGACTTTGAACTTAGAAAATCTTGCCAAATGTTCACCTCAATTCTCTCAGGCCTATGTAGATGTATGTACATCGGAATAGGCCTGTGTTGAGGCTAGTCCGAAATGCGCCACCATTGGTGATGTATTTAATAGTAACTACCTTCTGCGTACCGATGCACTTACCGGAGCAATGGTTGTCCTCGATTAAATTACAATCTTTTAAGATGTTTTCATATAAGTGAGTAAATTTTTACATGTATACCACATGATCCGGATATGAAAATGACCCCCTATTTCACGGGGAATTGAGGACAAATAAGCAGTCCCCTTTCTCAATATACATACCGCGGGTGATCTAGAAATGGACCCAAAACACCTGTTTTTGAACTTTGCGAACACATTTTCATCACAATATCCCACTTTATATCATGATTACAGTGATTTGAGCCGTACAATCCCTGGAAAAAATCGAGTACAATTCTAGTACACAGGTGCAAATTTGGAACACAGATTCGAGTACAATTTAAGTACAATTCTAGTACAATTTAAGTACAATTCGAGTACAATTTAAGTACAATTCGAGTACAATTTAAGTACAATTCGAGTATACAAATTTGTACTCGAATTGTACTTAAATTGTACTCGAATTTGTGTTCCAAAGTTGCACCTCAGGAATGTGTACTAGAATTGTACTCAATTTTTTCCAGGGATAGTTTGTACTATTGCACGGCATGAAACAAACCTGTGTGATATCATGATATAAAACAAATATTGAATGCCTATGCATGTGCAATAGTACAAAATATATCATTCGGTCAAATTTGGACTGATCCATTTCACTCAGCTACGCCTCTTGAAATAGAAAAGTCCAAATTTGACCTCATGATATATGTTGTACTATTGCACTCTCAGGCATTAAATATAAGTATATAATATTTTCCATAAAATGACCAATTTAGAGTTTTAGCCCTCTTTTTAAGGGGAAATGGAAACGTTTCCTGAATCGAGGGGGTCACTTACATTGATGGAAGGTACAGGTATGTGCCACCCTCAAACCCCCTTTTCAAGCCTCCTGCTCCCCAAGATACCCATTTTAAGATTACTTCAGTTCCGAAGACACATATTTTCAACGGAAACTTCTCATTGGTGTGTTAAATAAAGTTTTTAACCTAATTCTTAGCAAACATACATCCAGCAGTTGAAATTTTACGGGAAAGATTGAGTTTCTGAGACCTCAATTCAGAGAAAATCAGTTCTACCCAATTTTGACAAAAATTCAGTTCCGCAAGACCCTAAGTTGGATAACCTGTGCGGCACATACCCACCACAATTATTTGAGTACCCCTCCCCGGACCCTCACTGCACAACAATGTAACATATAATAGATAAGTCTGTAACAAACAGGATTCTCACCCTATTGATTAGAAATAGTGAGTTTTGGAAAAATCCATGCAGGGGACTAAGTGAGTTTTGAAAAAAATTGGTAAATTCTCGTGCTTGAGGAATGGCGACTGATTGTTTTTTTTGAGTACCCCTCCCCGGACCTTCACAGCACAACAATGTAACATATTGACATGGAGATAATAGATAAGTCTGTATCAAACAGGATTCTCACCCTTTTATTGATTAGAAATAGTGAGTTTCGGAAAAATCCATGCAGCGGACTAAGTGAGTTTTGAAAAAAATTGGTAACTTCTTGTGCTTGAGGAATGGCGACTGATTGTTATTTTGAGAATTTGCATAGTTGGTATGTTAGTGCTCATGATGAACATAATTCCTATGTGCTTGGTTTCATTTCGACCAAAAGTGGACTAAGTGAGTTTTGGAAAAACACTCTTCAATTACCTGTGGTAATATTGAACTGTCGGACAAAAAACATTTCGGAATAATTAGCTGTCGGATTATATTTTTTCGGAACAAAAACCTGTCGAATAAAAAAACTGTTGGAATTAAAAACTTCCATTCAAATGTATTTCAGGCAAATGCCTCTCGGAGAAAGAAACTGTCGGAGAAAAAAAAATGTCGGATCAATAACCTGTCGGAATAACGAACTGTCCCCTGGAACCATGAGGTGTACACAACAAACGCAAAGATTCAACCTACTGCAGTTGAATTTAACAATATTTTGAATCTATTCATATTAAAGTCATACCGGTATTTAAATGATTTTTGACTACAAGTATTTTTAGAGTGTATTATTTGTCACTGACGTATTCACGATGAGGCCTACCTGTACGGCAGAGCAGCAGATTTATTTTCAGGACTTGGAGACAAGGAACAAAACCTGTAAAGGGGGTGTTGTCACGATGAGGGGTGTGAACAATTTGATGTTTTATCTAATGGTCTATCCACAACTAAACTAATAATATTTTCCACGCAATTACTTTAATTTTTGAACAAATTTATTTACAAACTCAATATTAAGAAAATTATAGTAATGAAAGATCACCTTTGAATAAATAATCTGATCAGATATGGGATCCCATTTTTTATACAATAATTTAATACTAAATAATGACATTGAATTAATCAATTCCAATAAAATTACATAACGACGATGCTCCAAATGTTCCAATGGTTTTGTAAAAGTCCATGTGATATAAATATGTAGAACCTTTGACGAATTCCCAGGATTTTGCAAATATAAATAATAATCGGACGTACCTCGTGATTTATGATATGTATCAAAACAAGGTTTACCAATATAGTAAAATCCAAATCTGAATCAACTCATGTATACTTAGAGTTCAAACACCGTAGTTTTAGTGACTTCTTGAGTTTGAATAACCGCAACTACAAATCGTAGAGGTTGTCTTGATTCTTCACGGGTATATGATGGCGATTATGAAAATCATACGGATTGGTAAAAGAACAGGAAATCTCCAAATCATAAGGTTAAAAAGGTGACACTGTATCGGAACAAACAAAATTGGGAAAGTACCTGAAAATATTTTTTTCGATATCAGCATCGTGTATTACAACATTGATTTTTATAAGAACACTGTCGCAAAAATGTGTAACTACAATACACGGTTTACGGCTTTATTTAATCAATGTTGGATACAATTGAATCCCAAATAATATTTCCAACTATTAAATTTTGCAACTACTTTAGATTGTGCACAAACCAAAATTTTAAATCACAATTGAATATATCAAAACAAAACTGAGATCTACTCATTTGGTCAAAATCACCATAATTTTTTTCAAGAATTAAATAGTTTTGATTTACATAAAATAAATTCTGGAAAAGCCATTCATTCAGATAATGCAGCATTTCATTTAAAGAACATCATAAAGATGTAATGTTGAAATGTAATTGACTGATTGAAAGGTGTGAAACAAACCACAAGCTCAGAACATAATAAAATCATTTATATTTCAACCACCAAAATTTACAAAATTATTACTACTTTACAATAAATATTAAGTCTACTTACAATGAACAGATGAAAATGTTGCCTCCATTTACACTGGTGAAGTCCAAGTCAAATGCTGGAATTGGCAGAGGTACCCCAATGTCAGGGTCATGAACGATGACATGTACCTAACCATCTCCAAGATGGCCGACATTTTAAAATGGAATTGGCTTAAAACTAAGCTTGAACAAACTGTTGAATAATATCACCAGAAAGGAGAGACGGTTTTAACCCATACCGTCGATGAAAAATTTCATGCAAAATGCATGAGCAACATTCTCATGATGTGACTCGCATGATGGTATGAGAGCGAATGAAGATGCCACACACCCAACTGCAAGCATCACACTTCCCCACATACGCATAACAAAGCAGTGCAAGGACAAAACACAATGGCATGCAACCAACTGACAAAAAAAAATCTAACAGATCATGTGTTCCAGTCCTAGGAACCTTGGTAATTAAAGTGGCACATATGAATGAATATACAATGAAAGCATAATTGAAGATGTCACAGTCAGTGACTTCAATGATTTGACCATGAAAAATTATACAGTGTGCCTCAAAATAAACTTCATTGATTTGATTATACCAAAATTAACTTTCCCAAGTTAAAATATTTCTACATTTACAGAGGTCTATACTTTGAAATTTGTTTCTAAGCACGCCTGTAATGGGCTTGTGCACTTTTAATTCCAAAGATAGTCACCTGAAATAATGCTATTACATTTACAGTCCTTAATTTGTAACAATCAAATAAATTTAATTTCTGCTAAATAAAATAATAAATTCACCATTCTAATGTGACAGGTGTCTGATGGGATGTGGCCCCTGATTAGCTAGAATATTTAGAAATTTAGAAACGCTATTCACGAGATTTGGTGCTTATCTTCTGCTACCTGATGCCTAAAGTTAGCAATGTTTCCCATCAAATGCAGGCAAGTGACTTAACAGAGAACAAAACATATGAAGTGGTGTCTGTGGGGTATCCTGAGAAAATAAAAAAATTGGGAATTTGGAAACACTATTCACGCGATTTTCACCCAAAGTTTTTCTAGATGATGCCCCCGTCCATAAAATGTGGGCAAGGCACTCCAGAGACTTGCATTGAACAGTGGACTATTATATGAAAGGGGTGCCTGAGGGGGATGTTCCACCTCAGTATTTAGTAAAATTTGAAATTTGTAACTTTGTTCATGCCACATGGTGCATTCTAAAGCTTTAAATTTACCAATTTTTACTTATAAATTGTATGTGCCGACACCAAACTCCGAGCTGATGCTGATAGTTTTGAAGAGCTGAATACTGAGCATACTGAAGTCTGTGCTTGAAGATACAGTTTGCCGACAAAAGACCGTTTTCCTTAGCTGGTCAACATAAGTTGTCTTTTTTCGTTTCATTCTCTTCCTTCCCTTCAAATTTTTCTTTCCCTTCTCCTTTTTTCCCCTTTTTCTCTTTTTTCTTTTTGCCTACAGAATCGATGATTGGATGATTGGGGTGAGGTGTCACCCCACACCCCTCTTGGGGCGGGCTTGCATCGTGTTCAATGTATAATGACCTTTTCATGATAATCCTAAAAGGCAAAACCTAAAAAAAAAACAATACAAAAACAACACCAAGGAGAAAAGAAGAAATAGCAGAGAAGTGAAAATAAAACAAAAAAAGAAAAGACAGAAAATCCAGAAAAAAATGAAAATGAGAAAACACAAAGTAGCAGATTCTTTATGGAAGGGTCAGATTTTCTGTTTTTACATATAGGCCTAAAGTACACAAACCCTTCAGGAGCAAGAAGTATTAAAGAAGTAACAACTATCACGCATTTTCGACGAATAGTCTGATAATTCAGGGACGGTCACTTAAATACGATACTCTCACATGACCCGGAAGTACGTAACACTGTAAATTCGATGACGGTCTCTGAATTATGATACGGTCCGTGAATTACGAGTTCCTACAAACTGAATTGAAAGAAATCTAACAAGCCATAATTAAGCTGGTTGACTTGTGGTTGCAGAGATACATCAATTTTATTGCTGGAATTTTGAGCCCTATAACAATAGAATCAACTCATGAACTGCATGTGCATGAATTAATTAAAGGGGCAATTCATGATCCACTTTTCACCCTTTTCAAGGTCACGTCTATCTAAATTGAGTTTTTTAGCTTATAAGAATCGTCAACTGGTATATGTTACGATCCCCAAACCATTCTTTCATATGTGCTTGCATTTTTTTAAGAAAAGGTGTCATTTTCTAATTACAACACAGTAGCCTATGGGGATTTTCAAAATGCTGAAAAGCTTGTAACTTGGAAACGAATCAATCAATCAATTAATGATACAAGTACTTGCATGATAACATGCATACCCCATGAAGGAGTCTATTCATACAGGGGACCCACGGCTTTACGTGACTGTCCGACCACGGAGCAAGTAGAGTAAAGTTTCTTGCTCAAGGAAACAAGGAGACGAAAACCGTCCGGCCCGGGGCTCGAACCCATAATCTCTGTATTACGAGACCGAATGGTCGGAATCAATTAAAATTTTCAGTATATATTTATAATGTACTCTTCTTCTTATTTAACTTGAAAACAGGCAAGGTTTTTTTACATCAAAACCATGAATTGCACCTTTAAGTTAAATTTCATGAAAAATAAGGCTTTCAGTCAACATTTAAATGGATCCAAGAAAATACTGTAAGTCTGTAGATTAAGAACATTTAAAACGATTTCTTTTTCAAGATTTGATGATATAGACTATAGATTTACATACTGAGGGGGGATATTTTGCTCAAATCTGGATCCAAAGTGAGCCACCATTGCAATTGTTTGAATTGGTGATGTTCTTTCGCTCGCGACGCTGGCGAACCAGCGAGCAGCCGCTTTAGAAATCAAACCGGTAAGACTTTACATACAAAACGGCCTGTGATCAATCACCATTTTCATGGCCTTAACTCAACTGATCAACTGATACTTGGTCTCAAATTTAAGATTATGGATATTTGAGTAATAGTCCAATCATCAAGGTTAAATTCTAAATTTGGTGACAAACACTGCTTTTCTGCATATTCTAGTCTCTACTATCTAGGCATTTGGTGATCATAATCTGGCCTTCAACAGCCATTTTAGCACAAATAGAATAGATCATGGCAGTTGCCAATGTAGCACCATGCCTACTTGATATTCGCTCATTACGTGAGAAGTAACTACTTTTACTACATACTTTTACTCTTAATGTACAACCCATTGTCTTTGGAGCTCATCATGTTGTCGGCAGTCAGATTATGAATTCTCTTTATCTGCTATTTTATGGAGTTTAAATTGATTTATATTTTTTCAAAATCTATTCTCTTTTTTTCCTTGCCAGACAGAGACAAAAGGGTTGTCAACAGCTAATTAAGAAGAAAACAGCTGATGAGATGACAGCCAGTGAAGAGGAACAAGATAAAAGCCTCCTGAAAGTTGTGCAAAAGGCTAAGGAAGAGGTAACCAAGTTATAAATTAATTTTTTACTTAAAGGATGATCATGGTGATAAGTTCTTAGCAACAGATTTGTATTATTTTTTCTCAGTTATTAGATTATTGTCCAATTTCAGAATCTAGCATTACAAAATGGGGATCACTGACCACTTTGTACGCAATGATGTCATATGATGACGTCAATTTCCTCTAAATGGACGATAACTTGAAAACTCGAGTGTTAAGTTTCTTGACGTAATTAACTTTTTTCAGTTTGGTGTTATAAAACCGAATTTAGAGATTTCCTGTGATAAAAATCGTTGTTTAGATTTTACCCCATGTAATTTCATCACCAGCTATTTTTTTGAAGCAGTGGATAACCCAAAATTTTATTTCTCAATTTAACATGCACTTGACATTCACAATTGACCAGCCAAAAATTAGAAAAATTCTGTTGGCTATAGCAATTCGAAAAATCAGCATTTTATGGTATTATATGGGAAAACACACATAAAAAAGTTTGTCCTCTTAAGCTTGAAGGTCTGTTGGGTCGGGAGCACTTGTTGCTATTTTCACGCCATTTTATATGTTGTTCAGCGCATATAGGGAAGACAATGTGTATATAATAAGTGCGCGCATTGCATTTTGCATATGTGACCGTCCATCTCAAACGTGCCGTGAATACAGCAAACTTCATTTTGCACTATCGGTGAAAAAAGTAATTGAATATATTTGAATGTAGGAAAACCTTACTGACCCAAGTCCATGCTGCCTTACCCATACAAAAGGAAGTGATGATCAATGCTCAGTATTGATTTTTGAATGGCAATTATAGTCATCATTAGTACGATATACTTTCTTTGGCCTCGGTAGCTTTAAACTATGGACTTTGGTCAGTTTAGTATTCCTATATTCATTTATAAAATACTCATGGTATTGAAGTGCAAAACAATAAATCTGCAGAACCACTTAACATGTAAGAAGTGGGAGCATGCGCTAATGATTTGTCCATCCATTTGAAAGTGGTCAAATAACAGATTTACTCCAATAATTTTCATCATGTTACTATAGTACAGTTTGTAACTTTTTAAGTCTCTCTCATTAAGTACAAAATAATGGCATAAAGACGAGATTGTTTGTGACAAAGTACCGATAAAACATTACTGTTACTAGTGGTTGGTTATAAAATGGTGATGTTTCAAATCACTTAGGGTAAAAGCTCATTTGATGCAGTATGATCTCCTGATCATTTTGACACCTTTTTCACAATTCCTGGAATTCTATACCATAATTTAGCAATGTTGGAGTGTATACTTATTTTGAGGTCAAAGAATCCATTTGTACAAGTTTTATCAACATCAGACTTTTTGCGTGTATAAAAACAACCATTTTAGGTCAAATTAGGCTATGAGGGCGCTTTTCCCGATATAACGAACAATAGATACTCATTGATAGTATCTGCTCAGCAAATTTGAGCCCTCAAAACAAAACGGTTTGGTCGTGGTGCCAATTTAAGTGAAACACAGAACTACGCAATTTTGTGCCATAGGTTTGTGTGTAGGTCAACTTGTTCCCTGTGTTTTCAATGGAGGCATTTTCAAAAGTAATAAAATGGTACAATGAGCAAACGAAACAGAGCTACATGCTGAAACTTTTAGAATATAATAAGGGAATATTTATCTTCACCTCAATTCTACCTCGAAAAATGTTTCATAATGAGTAACGTTAAGGAGTAGCTAGCGGAGCGCTCTCATGGCTTAAATTTGCATAAGATTGTGAATTTTACTAAAACGAAAAATCCTATTCTGTCAAAAATGTGAAAAATGGATTCCTTGACATTAATATGCTACCCAACACTGTTAGTTATAGAATTCCAGCAATGGTCAAATTTCACATTTTCAGACCCTCCTTCTGACCCCCCCCCCCCTTTCGAAATTGTTTTTTTTTGGTCCACACTGTCTCATTTACTGGTCAATTTCAATGAAAAAGGTGTCAAAATGCTCTGAGCTTTTCCTTTAAGTGATTTGAAACATGACCCTTTTTTGACCGGGGTTATATACTATATAACCCACTACTACGGATACTCGCGTTACTGTTTTCTTCATTTGGTAAAAATAAAATCTCTTCTTATCCGAAGCCCTTTTTTCCAAGTTACAAAAACTCTTCTTACAATGCTCCATCCAACGACTTTGAGAGTAGATCACCAACCCTTCGTTTCAAGACAAAAACAAACAATATTTACTTGGCATCAAGCTTATTCAGATTTGGAGATAAAGTTTCATTGGCTGGATTATCGTTTCAACTTAATATCAACACTTCGCATTTTCTCCATCAATTATCTTTTCCTAATAACCCCTCCTTACTCGGCCGCTGTACACCAGCCTGCACTCAGATCCTCTTTCGGATTTCCTTTGCAATGTCCAAGAACAAATTTCTATGGACAAAGATCAGTAGCACTTTCTGAACCCAAACTCTGGAACAATTTGCCTTCAACAATCAGGAACATTGCTCCAACAATGACTATACTAGTCAGTTCAAGCGTACTCTCAAGACTCTACTTTTTGAGGACTATACATGTGAAGTTACCTATAACTTTACCATATTTTTTCTTCTATTGTAGATGGTTCTGTAGTTGTAAGAATTTGTGTTTGTATAAATTGTATAGTCATAAGGTTTTTGTTGCAAGTATGTACAGCGCTCAGTGGCTTCTTTGTTAGAAGCGCTAAAAATCTCTCATTATTTATTTCATTCCAGTATTGGTTAATGCTTCTGTTGTTTGTTAAATGTTTAAAAATGTCTTATTCAAGTAACAATCACCAATTTTGCTCCATTTATCTAAGACTGACAGGCCTGTATTCTTAAAAGTCCTTATTCTCCAATTGTGCATACCAATGGCTTTTACACACTATCTATCATAGTCATGTTAATTTAGAGAGAAGAGGGAATTAAACTTCTGGGGCGTGTTACTTTCTATTAAATGTTGCAGGTATGTGCCTTCGGTATGTTAGAGATACGGACCTACCAGGTAAAATGTACTTCTAAAAATGAGGGGAAGTTATTAGTAGGGTAGCTGAGATAAAACAGGGGGAAATTGCAGGTTAAAGACAAGGACCTTTTATTAGGCTGACCCTGCTGGTTCATGATCATCATATAATAAGAATGCCAAGCTTTTGAACTATGTGATAAAAGTTGCCATTAAAACTCAAAATTTTATGTTACGATTCTGGAGTATAATACCTGCCCTTAAAAATGGTCAGAATACTGGTATAAACCAGTATTTTTGACCAACAATACTGGAATATTCACATACTTTATTTAACAATACTGGTACTTTCCTATTATTGTTTCAATTAGTTCTCGGACACAAAAATTTACAGCCTGGCATTTGCCTGGCGTAACACAATCGCGTGTGCATTTTACGCAAGTACACAACGCTTTTCAGGCACGCGCGATGTCGCGGTGCTGTGGATTACTGATTGGAAACGGTGTTGCGTACTTCCCGGTGTCCTGTTTTTGTCACAACTTGTGGATACGCGATGGCTGGGTTTAAAAATCATGTTCGTGTCCGAAATTTATTTGAAACAATAATAGTATTTTTGACGAACAATACTGGAATACCAAAACTTTACAGACATGGACATTGCTAGACAACATTTGGATATCTAGAATTGTCCAAATTTTGTGTACCAGTATCTGAGACCTTTTAAGGTATACTTGTTCAACTTATTAACTTTATTTTACAGTAAGTTTGTCTAACATTAGTTTAATGCAATATCTATATATTAGTATTCCATATAAAAATGCTGAAAACGCTAAAATACTATTTTGCTTTTTTTCTATCAAGATTCCTCAAATCGCCAGAATGGATTTACCACGCAGCCCGCTAGATGGAAGTGGGGATGGTGATGGTTTGGAGAAGACGGCAGATTTTAGGGATATAGTGCAACGCAGTGCCCAACCTCATCCAACAGTTGATGACAATGCTCCTGTCACGGTGGTCACTGCACATGCTGATAATGTAAATAATGTAAGTATTGATTTGAAGTAAGAAACAGTTATTTCTTTAAAGAAATTAGACTTCTTAAGTTGGTCTCTTTTACATTTTGTGCAAAAGTTTTCTGCCATATTTCATGTTCAGTTTTTTCAACAAATAGGCGTGCAAGAAATTTAAATAATTCTTGGACAATTCAATATTCACATATATCAGCAGGGAACCAATGTCCAGCGATCAATACCCACTTTTTTTAGCCTCTAGGCAGCTCATTTAGACCCATATTATCTGTATTTAGTTCATTAGACCCAAAGAAATGTTATAGGGGAGTCTGGACTTGCCGCCATCTTGTGTCACTTATGGAGCAGAGTTATTGTACCTCCGAATATATTTGGAGTTTTGTCTGATATCCAGGCAGATTGCATAAATCTTCACTTAACGCATATACAGCTTGTGCATTTTGTTTCACGCACAAACCGGGTCTGCGTTTCAAGTACGTGTATTGTGACTAGCTCTGGTCAAATACACTAATTTTCCTGCTAATCCTTTTCAAAGACTCTTGGGGTGTGGCACGCCGACACGTAAAATGCTGGAGGTACAATAACTCTTCCTCAATGAGCGGCAGTCCAAGATGGCTGCCATCCCATATGATTCACATGGCAGTCAAATCACAATGGCAGCGAGTCCAGGTTCCCCTATATAAGTTCCTTGATTAGACCCCATCTAAAAGAAAAAGACAATATAGTTCCAACAATATGGCATACCCGAGCAGCTTGTAAATGCAATTGGCGGAATGTATGAAAACACCATGGCAAAGGTTATATCACCAGATGGAGAGACCGACTTCTTTGAAATTTTGGCTGGTGTTCTGCAGGGAGACACGCTTGCACCGTATCTATTTGTTATAGTTCTGGACCACGCCTTGAGAATGGCAATAGATGGCAAGGAAGAGAAATTGGGTTTTCAACTAGAAAAGCGAAGAAGTAGGCGAATCGGTCCAAAAATCAT
>JXSR01S050706.1:0-10754 GCA_000969725.1 Ophiothrix spiculata
TCAGAAAATGCTAAAAATTTCAGCTCAGGAGGCTATTTTTGGCCAAAATTTCAGTTCAATAGACCCCCGATTTTTTACAAAAAATCAGTTCACCTGCCCCCAATTTCGGCGCTTCGCGCCCGACATATACCTACCACTTTCTTACTGAAAGGTCTGCCTGCCTGAATTTTACTTGAAAGGTCTGCCGGCCTGCAAAACAGGGTGTGTTTTTTTTCGTCGTCTAAGGGCAAATTAAAACATACCCATCTCAAAGCTACTGCTTGCATTTGTAAAATAGGACAATAATGTTCTGACTTTTTCAGTTTAATTAAACCCACTATTCTTCTACACATATACACATGGATGTTGGAGTGTCATAAGTGGTGTTTCTGAAAAAGAAATCAGGCAAATTGGGTCAGCATTTTTCAAAGTGTCTGAGAAATGGTACTAAAAAATTTTCTCCATGTTTTTCTCATTACACATTTGAAATTTTAAGGCTGAACATATCCCATTTTGGAGATTCATAGTGAAAATGTGGTAACCATAAAATTATCTTCACAGTGAATTATAGGCAACTGTAAAATACAAAATCGGACCATGTACCTTTAATGCATTATTGAAAAGTACATTCCTATTGTAGGTTCCTATTTTAGCATGTGTGTAATTTAGGTTTAACTGATTGACCTTGACCTCTGAAATGCATATTGTGAAATTTTAACCTCAGCTTGCTTCTTGTTTTACTCTTGAGGCAAAAGAAAGTATGCAAACCTGGGGATGAGGCTGTTATGAAAATACAAAAGAAATAGAAAATAGGTATACCAATAATTTTACATTTTATGCTATATCTACGAAAGTATAAAGAATTTTGGAGGTGAAATTTTGGATTTAGAACCAGAAAAATATGGGCTTTGATATGGCATCAAAAAATATACTACTTCCGGTTGAGCCCATGGGGATGAGAATGTGATCGGAACCTACACCTTTAAGCCAAAGTGCATGTCTTAAATCTAATTGGTTCCATTGTCATGCAAGAAATATAACTGAGACAATTGTCTCAGAATATAATAAGATGAACAAAATATTTCAAACAAAATGGCTTCTGTAAAATGACAAATATGTCATGAAACTCTTGCACCCAGTCAATGATGGGTGTGACTCAAAAGAGGACATCAGGCCTGACCTTCCCATCATGCATTGCTTCAAATGGGATTTTGTACAGATTGTCAAGAAAGGTATTAGTGATGAAACATAGCACAATTAGCAAAACTCATTACAATTTTGCATATCAGATATGTTTCATCACTAATACCTATGACAACCTGTACAAAGAAGCCATTTGGAAGTAAGGCCTGATGGGAAGGTTGTGGTATGTACATTTGCCGAAAGCGCGTTGCATGGTTACTTTTTGCAGGGGTGGTTTCTTTAGCCTAAGGTTAAATCTAAACTTGCGGGGTTGATGTTATATATGTGAAGTGATTTTTTGTAAGGTGTGGGGTAGTTCGATTAATAGAACCCTTTTTATCGGGTGACACAAACCAATGAGGGATATAACTGCCAAGTCCAGTGATCTAAAAAGCCAGTACCTAACCCAAAAAATTAATAGAACCCTTTTTGTCGGGTGACACAAACCAATGAGGGATATAACTGCCAAGTCCAGTGATCTAAAAAGCCACTACCTAACCCAAAAAATTAATAGAACCCTTGTTTTTTTGGGTGACACAAACCAATACGAGGGATATAACTGCCAAGTCCAGTGATATAGAAAGCCAGCAACTACCTACCTAGAAAAATTAATAGAACCCTTGTTTTTTCGGGTGACGCAAACCAATATGAGAGATATAACTGCTAAGTCCAGTGATCTAGAAAGCTACTAACTAACTAACTACCCAACAAATTTGGGGTGTAATCAGTGGGCTATCTAGTAACTTGGGCTTTTCTAGTAGTCAGTGGATCTATTATAATGTGATGGCGAATTTGTATTGTGGATAGTATCACTGAAAAAACAAAAGTCCTATGGATCAGACTAGATGTGGGGTGACATTTTTGCATGGTGCAGGATGACTGTTTTGCAGGTTGCACAGTGTTCTTTTACTGGAAGGATAAGTGAAAATAGCAACCCCACAAAAGTCACTTTGCACTCAGCAAAAAAGTCATCCTGTACAATGAAAGTAACCCTGCAACCAACTTTTATTTCACTGAACATCCGTGCCCTACAAAAAAGGTCACCCCACACTTGCAAATGAACTCCTCCCGTCAGGAGTGTGTCCTTGACTAAAGGTTCAATTTTATATGTTTGTGTATATGCATTGTATTCAGTATCATTGTACAGTATTGTTAATTTACTCACACATTCAACATAAATAACTTGACACTCTTGCTTTCGATATCATCTGCTGCATAATTGGATCACTTATTTATTCATAGTCAAGTCATTCTACACAAATGTGATGCATCAAACTACACCTTAGTCACAGTCATGTTCCTTCAGTCTGCAGGTACACTCTCAGAAAAAAGGGTTCTTTGTTTGTCCTCTGCAGTGAACTTTTAATGGTTTTACTATGAACAAGAAACAATTATTTAAAGGTTGCTTAGCACCTATATGGCTCCCTTAAAAAGAACCATTTTGGGTTATTCAATTCTAAAGAACCGTTTTTAAAGGTTGAATTCTAAAGAATTCCATAAAGATGCCAAATTGTTCTAATAGGGATCCTTTTTTTCTGAGAGTCAATTACAGCAAATTAAAGTTACATTGGTGTAGTAACAGTACTGTTGCTGCATTGGTACTGTGTTGTAGCTACACTGGTTCTATGCTGTACACTGCATGGACCTGCCAAGCTGCACAGATTCTAGTATCTGCAAAGTATAGAAATTTGGTTGTGTACAAGCTTTAAGGCAGATGCACTACATTTCACTCTTTGTATAATCTTATTTACAACTTTTTTATTTTTATTTCGGAGGACTTATACAGCTTCCCTAGTAAAAACATCATGCTCTTTAAGAAAAAAATAATTTTCTTGCAAATTACATGATGTTATTACAAGTGCAACTTCTAGAAAATAATGAGCAATTTCATCTCTTAGCTATTAATAGTGCTCTCTTATACCCAGTCGGAGGGGGTAGGCTTCTCATTTTTTCAGTAGGTATGTGCCGCACAGATTTTTGAACATGGGGCTTCAGAACTAATTTGGGAGTCAAAATGGAGTCTCATCAACAAATTATTTTCCAAATTAAGGTCTTGCAAACTGATGTATTCAACTGCAGATTTTACAGTTTCTTGTCTATATTCTCTTGAATATAACCACAAGAGTGAAATTTAACTAAATAAGCTTGAAAATGCACTTTTTAAACCATTAAAACTGTTTTTAGAACTGAAGCAAGCTAGAAATGGGGTCATGGAGAGTGGTGGAGGGGGTTGAAAAGAGGTCTGGCTGCAGCACATACCAGTACATCAATATATGTAAGTAGCCCTCCTGAATTTATATCAAATTACTTAGAAATATAATTGAAAACTGATCGTCAGCACTCACGCTTTTTTGTCTGAATTTTCTGGGAATCCCTTCTTCGACCTCAGTGGTTGGGGTCTGAGTTGTGTCTGACATCCCATTTCCTGCAATGGACTCAGACACCAACCGCTTAGGATGGAGAAAGGTTTCTCTGAAAATTTCAACCAAAAAATGTGAGTGTTGATGATCAGATTTAAATTATATTTTCATGTCTTCAAGCAGCATGTATCGCATCAGATTTGTTTTAAGTACTGACACAGAGATGGTAAATGCTCACTAAGTCAATAAATGTTTTTATCTCCAACATTAATATAAAAATAAATCACAACAAACCAAACATCTGATGTTTGTTAACACATGTGGGTTAATCAGTGTTGCCAAAAAACAAAAAAAAAATAGTTGGCAAAAGGTCACTCAATTTGACTGCACAACCTCTCCAAATCAATTTCAAATTACAGTTAACAATGCAAGTTACATAGAAAACAACAGATATAGTTTGACTAGACGACCAAGAATGTTGCAATTTGTTGGTAGCCATTAATAGTGCTCTCTTATATCCAGTCGGAGGGGCTCTGAGATTTAAAAAGTTGTTCCTTGGGCTACAGAATCATAGTTTTGGCAACACATAAAATAATGAACACTTTAAAGCACCCAACTAGTTTGTAAAATTATGGCAACTAATTAAAACTTGTCTCAAACTAAAATCGATTTTCATATATTTAAACTTGTCTTTGATGATGGGATAGATTAAGTTACATCAGGGACAAAATCATTTTATATTAAAACATTTCTAATCAATTCTAGTGGTTATGTCATGATAATCTAAAAAAATCCTTTAAAATGTCAAGATATGGTCTTAATACTTGGTACAAATGGCTATGAATGGCATACTGGCAATTATCTGACCATTTTGTATGAGCTTTTTGGTGGCTTATTGATCATCTGAAGGCCATTAGAAGTTTGCAAGCTGGTTAAGAAATCATCAGGATGCTAATGACAAATTTGTGGTTAAGACCATCATTGACACAATATCATAAATTGGACCATTTTGTATGAGTTGTTCAAGGTTGATTAAAATAACAAAAATTGTGATGTTTAATAGGCCCATATCAAAGAAAGGGGGCATTCTGAGGAGAACTGTGTCTTCTTGAAGTACTACCCAGCAGCCCCTTCTCCAAGTTGATTTCTGTACCCATTCATGCATAGATATCCTGGTTACATGCCTACAAATTTTAAATTCTCCCTATGTCTGAAAACATAATGATAACATTTGAAATCTAGAATTTATCA
The DNA here is from genome assembly GCA_000969725.1 of Ophiothrix spiculata. Taxonomy (NCBI): domain Eukaryota; kingdom Metazoa; phylum Echinodermata; class Ophiuroidea; order Amphilepidida; family Ophiotrichidae; genus Ophiothrix; species Ophiothrix spiculata. The sequence goes on from JXSR01S050706.1 coordinate 4,773, forward strand.
TGTATCAGGACTATACATACAGACTGGTTTTTATTGCATCATCAAATGTTTTTGTATACATGTTCCTGTCTGGGTTCAATATTAAATCTACATATAAATATTGGTCACAGCACACAAACTGGCCACTGAAATCCTTACCATTCCTCAATTTTTGGGACACAACTGAATATCATATTTGAAACACCTCACAGAGTTACATGTCCCAAACACATCTTTAAAGTGATACAAGTTACAAAAAGAGAAGAAAAAATGACTCGATTTTGTTACCTTGTAATGGTGTAATTAAACAATTAAAAAAATCATTCTAACATCAATGTTGACAATGAATCATTCAGTTCTGGCCATACCTTGGAAAAAAATCAAACCAAAGTATATTTATAAAATCTCTATTTCCTTAATGTGTAAGCTATAGAGTCCACTATGCAGTGTATGTTTGTGGTGGTACAACAATTCTCCCACAAAAGTGAGTATGATTTACCTTCCAGTCCTTTCTACATACTGGTATATTTCTGTCCCCTAGATGAGGAACAACTAAGTGATTACAGAATCTTGCTAAAGGACACAACACTGTGGTAACCAGAATGGGACTTGAACCCACAACCTCTTCATTGATGGGGAAGAAGCCAGCTCCAATTTGCATGTATCGCTATGTTAATTGTGGGTTTGAAAAGAAAAACACTTGGTAGATTTAGAAGGTAGTACATGCACTGAAAATATTTTGACAATTTAGGACTAACCAGTTAATCACTAATAAAAATCACTCTAAAAGTCTGAAGCACTTGATGTTAAAGCAACATTGAATGTGGATTTTCCATATATCTCTTGAAATGTTGCAGCCACTGTGCGCCTACAGCTCCGTCTACTACACGATGGTCACAGCTTAGAGTTACATGCATAGAAGTGGCTTCTTTATATCTGCAAGAGGAAAAAGAATAGAAAAGGTAATATTAGCACTTTGAAATAGCTTTGTTATTGTTTAATATCATCCACAATATGCACAGTAGCAGGTAGAAATGACTTAGGTAAAAAATCTTTGTCTCAACATGAAGTTTAGTTTAATCTTTCTTTATTCTGGATATAACTCTTTCAATACATAAGTACTGGTCTCCCAAGAGGTCCAGAAGAGAGAACACAAAGTCAATTTTTCAGTAAATCTTTTTTTTTTTTACTGTACCTTACTGGCAATTCCTACTATATATATGTGCCATATACGAGGGAAAATGAGTTGCATGTCGGCAATTTTCAATTTTTTTTTTCACAAAACCTAATTGTGCATTATGAATGCTACATTCTGATCCAAACCCCATCATAAGGGATCATCTGGTTCCAAAGATACAATTCTCTGAACTTAAAAAACAATGAAAAACAAAAGAATTTTCCACCTTTATTGCTCTATAACTCAAAAATTAATATTCCAACATTCGACTCATTCCTCTTGGTCATGTGACTTATACATATGTATTAATAAAAGTTCAAAATCATAAATAAGAAATTTTTGTAGTGAAATGAATAAACATATAATACACAATATCTAATATGTTTGACACATATGTCAAACAACGGATTTTTTCACATTTTAGACCTCTTTCAGGAATACTCAGTATTCTTTTCTACATTTTTTTTCTTCTAATTATCAAAATTTGGTTATGTTGTATTTTAATGAAAGCAGCTGTAAAGTTTCATTTGCATACCTTGAGCCAAATTAATCCTATTGGCAAAAATGTGTCTGAGAGTGACATATAGAAACATATAGGATATTAATTTTTGGGAACAATATTCCAGTAATTCAGCACAATAAATCTACTTAAGCGAGCGAGATGGCGGAACGTCATGTTTACTTCAAGTTTTTTTCCAACTTACACATTTCAGAACTTCACAATATTTGGCATACATATAAAATACAGTCTCTAGTTTTTACATGAAACTTAACTAGTGATTTCACGTCCATGATCAACGTCAAAATGGCATCAACAGACTACTTCGCCTTTTTCGCCGAAACCTCATAATTTCATGATGTCCAAATTATTCGATTGTTTTCAAATTTTGACAGATTGTAGGCTTGATATTTTTGATTAAATTACATAAAATATTGTTTAAATATGCTGGGTTGATTTTGAATGATAATGTAATTAACCCACAAGAATTGACAAGAAACAATTGAACTCCTTTCAAATTGTGTGGCATGAGTGGTCTCCCAGAAGAAATGATTGCCATTGCAGGTCTCTCAATTTCAAGCAAGGACGAAAACATTGGCCAATTAGCACTATTCCCAACTTTATTGATTTGCTTAATGAGTAGTAAGATTTGTTTAATGGGGATATGTCATTATTTCTACATAATTGTTGACTTCTCAGTCTATTTTGTTGTTAACTTGTTGGTTTTGTATCATTTTGTATGCAGTATATTTTAGTACTAGGATATTTGAATGTATAATTAAAGCTATCGCTATGAGTCACTGTAAATAAATGTATCAGAATCTGAATCCAAATCAGAATAAACATAAAGGTCCTTGACCTTGACCTACCCTTTTTCTGAATCAGCATCTGGTTTGAGTGTCTTTTGTGCACTTCCTACAGCTAATATACATGCTTGAGGTGGGTTGATAATGGCTGTAAAATGTTTCACACCAAACATACCAAGGTTTGAGACAGTAAACGTACCACCCTGCAAAACACACAGTATACAAAAATAGAATGAGAGAATTCAAAATTCTCATGACGTAAACTTTAAAGTCTGGTGTCCACCATAATATAATGATATTGGCTTATCATTTTAGAGACATATTGCAAATAACACTCTGGAATGTTCCAGAGACGAATATCGACAATACAAAAATTGCACACCAGAGAAAACCAAAACTTTGAAACACTTAATGGTTGTCTTCCTACCTGGAATTCCTGTGGTTGTAATTTACCGTCCCTTGCTTTTTCTGCTAATGATTTTGTGTCATAACTAATGGTTGACAGACCCTATATAGAAAAAAAAGAAGTACACAAATAATGGAAAAGTCACAAATTTAAAGAATTGATGTATTTGTTCATTCCCATTAAAACTAACACAAATTTCTCTGTTTTAAAAATGAGGCGATGAGACATTGGATAATGTCACTGGGACGTGAGAGATTGTTCATTTGGGGCAATGGGTAGAAAATTCACATTTGCAATTCCATTACTTAAAAGTATTGTAAAAATGATCTGAGTTGAAATTCAAGTACATAGTCTTTGGTGTTTGCAAGACTTTGTATGTGAGGATTGAAATCACTGTAATCATAATGGCCTATATTTACAAAAAGGGAAATAACTTTATTCATAGAGACAAGCAGAGACTCAACATGAATTGCATACTTTGGGAAACAATTGTTTCTCTAAGAAAAAATGTATGGAAATAACGACTGAAACTTTACAACCTAAAGATTGAAATCTGGAATGAAACATATATTTTTACTAAAATCTCTAGAAAGTGCTAATATAGCAGTATGTATTTTACCCTTAATGTCCATTATTCATAGGAATTTACAATTCTAAGATGAATTGAATCCTTTATGTCTTGCTTCTTGAGTTGATGGTGATTATGCAGCTCGCATGAGTTTATGAGTAACGTATCTTACCTTTGTGTCAGCACCAAATACTATAGGAGTGATGAGACCATAGTCTGTACTAACTGCTACACTCACATCTACATGATGGTATCTGAAATCAATGCAACAAAACCAAATAAGCTCTATCCTGAACACTAGCACGAACACCCCAACAAAAAAGAAAGAAATCAACATATACACTGCCATGATGAGAACAAGGTTATCAACTTCTACTTTCTATTCTTTTCATTTTTTTCATGGTTTTGTTTTTAGAAAATAAAAATAAAGCTTAAGAGGATAGTCTGTCTACACAGGTGGGAGTGCAATCTCCTTTTCAAAGCTGTTTTGTCCAGACTTCACTTTTTTATCAAGTTGTGCTATATTTTTCTTTTGCGCTATTTGCGCTCAATTCAAGCGCGAAAAATTTCAACAATCTGAGATTAGCCATGCACAGAAATTGCTGTGCATGAAAATGCACATACCCATTTGATCTGGATGAACATGAACACTGTATATAATGCACATATAATGTATATAATACATGAAATAAAAAGCCTCCTCAAAATCCAATGTACATATTAGGGCTGGTATAGACGAGCCTTTTGTCGACAATGTCATCGACAAAACCAATTACATTCTCTGTCGACCAGCCAGTTCATATATCGAATATGCCAACAAAACAGAAAACAATAAAACCATGCTGAAACAGATATCAAGTTCAGCATAAAAGCTATTCGGCACTGATGTAATTGCCCCGGGTAAATGCATTGTCAATGTCAGTCGCTTGATTTTGTTTGGGTTTGTCGACAATCTAAATGCTTGTCAATACCAATCCTAGTTCACATGTTCTATACATTTGAGACACGTATAAATTCAGCTTGAGCATGAAAACAGTTACTTACTGCCTAATTTTATCTCCTAGCCACGATGAGTTCACTTCTGGTACTCTCAGACACGCCATAGCAGCTGCTTTGACAACAAAGTCATTGACGGATAGTTTACCGCCGCTGGCACCAACTATATCATTCAGTTCTTGTCTAACTCTGTATCAAAAAAGAACAATTTTGTATTAGCATGCCCTCTATAACCATTTGCCCATCGACTTTCTATGCAAAATGGCATTTCAAAAATAGAGGTGTATCTTAAATATGCATGTTTTTCATGAAGAAAATGTTTTGTTACATTAATTAGACAGTTAATGTCTATTACTCTAGAAACACAAAACAAAAATGGTATCATGTTAATATTGGATAGGCAGAAATGGGTGTATTAAATGTAGGTGACCTATTTGTTCACACATTTAATGGCCTCTTCAAAACCCAAACCGCAGTTGTCTGCTGGTTCAGGGCAGTTGGCATGCAGTAAAAAAAAGGATGGATATTTCAAAATGTATTGAATTAAAATAAGTAAATTAAGTTCATCGCCGAGCAAGATATTTATTTAGATATAACTAGGCTGTTGGCATTGGAGCGTACTTGAATTAAATGTTGATGCAGTTGAACCATCCAGAACCAGCAGACAACCGCCGTTTGAGATATAAAACGATCTCTAACATACACTTTGCCTTTATTTGAATGAAGGCCCATCACCTGCATATTGCAAATTCTGAAGCCTAATTTGCATATCTTAGGGAAAAAAAGAACTTTGTTCGGGTTCCTTAGGCCAAAAACCCCAAGTGCTATGCGTTTTTGTTTTTTTAACAAAAAGGCTATGCCCTACGCAGAAATTTTTTTATTACGTTTTTAGGTCACTGTTTTTTTTTCTCTTTTTCGTTTCTCTTGCAATCTAAAAAAAATTTAAAGCAAGAAATCACTTGAAAATCTATAAAAAACTAGAATACGCGTTTCTATGGCCGCGCGGTTCTCGACACAGAGTGTCGATCACGATGCCTCCGCCTTCCACCTTTGTAATCGGACTAAGTTGAGAATTTGACCTTTCTTTTGACCTTTGACCCAAACATTTGAAATTGGACAAAGTTGAAAATTTGACCTTTCTTATGACCTTTGACACCCAGTTTAAGGTCGGACAATGGGGTCACCATTGACACTTTTGATCGCTGGTCCAAGACGAACATTTTGAGACCTTAACCTTTGAAATCGGACAAAGTTGAAAATTTGACCTTTCTTTTGACCTTTGACCCCCAGGGAAAGTTTGGACGATGGGGTCACCATTGACACTTATGATCGCTGGTCAAAGACGAACATTTTGAGACCTTAACCTTTGAAATCGGACAAAATTGAAAATTTGACCTTTCTTTTGATCTTTGACCCCCAGGGAAAGGTCGGACAATGGGGTCACCATTGACACTTTTGATCGCTGGTCCATGACGAACAATTTGACACCTTAACCTTTGAAATCGGACAAAGTTCAAAAATAAGCAACTTTTTAGCATAAATTATGCAAAT
>JXSR01S050708.1:0-10486 GCA_000969725.1 Ophiothrix spiculata
TATGTATACACCTTTGCCTTGCTAAGGCAAAGGTCTAAAAAATAATCACAATAAAACACGTACACCAACGTGATATGAACGGTCTCTGGATCGGTGCTAATTCCACGAAAATCGATCGATACGGGATTTATTGGTCATAGACCCCGCGCTTCTGTTACTGTGTAGGATGCGTCATTTGCATATCAAAATCAAAAGGAAATTCAATCCACCGTTATCCACTGGCCAGACATTTAATACCCCTTCATTGTACCCCCTGACAACTCATGTTCGTACTTCAAGGCACGTTCAGTATTTCAATTTGTTTGAAACTTGGAATAAAATTTGTCTAAAAGATAAGATTCCAATACATCATTTGATTTTTACTTTGAACTTAAAACTATACATTTTAATGCAAAAAATTAAGATTTGAAATTTTCTGAAGTATATCATCCTGATCATCATTGCTCTTATTTCTCATTTTATTTTATGTTGTTTACATTTTACCCAAGATATTTATTGAGTGTAATATTATCATATCAGCTTTTGTGTTTTACTGTTTACTTTATTACATTGTTTGTCAAATAAGTTTATGTATTTCTAAATATTTGCGTTAAAAGTTTACTTTGTAATTTATATTTTAATTGTTATTCAAATGTGTGCTATCTCTTTGTGTCCAAAGTATTTGTTTTTATCTTTTATATGATCCACGGACATGTGGAAGAACAATTTGTAATTGAACATGTTTTTACCGTGATGAAATAAAGCTATTATTATTATATTATTATCCGAAAATAATACTTCCCCACTCTATTTACATACAAACCCAAAGTTACAAACATGACAAGATTTCGAGGGTTGAGAGCCACAAGGCCGTATCTGCACCTTTGTTGCACGTGCAAATACAGCCTTATGGCTCTGTTTTCTTCGCCCAGAAATGGACTTGTGGCTCTCAACCCTATAGATTGAATCTTGGGGTGAAAATATTGAATGGGTATGGAGTGTCTCAGCCCGGTTTCCACTCACCAAACTCATGAATCATATAAAGCCTTTTCTGACTAATTAATCGAACAACGTAAATAATAATGCTGCCAACGAGTCTTGATTCCAACCAATCTTTATTATCTATCAAATTCAGTACATTTTCACAATAAAAAAGTAGCATACAATAAGGCTTTATTAGCATAATATTCAGATCATATAAACCACCGCATGTAAAAGCTGAGACGATGTTGGTATTTTTATTCTCATGTAAAAGAGTGCAACTTGAGGTGATGATGATGGTCACATCAATTTTGACCAGAAAATGGTACACTTGGACAAAAACCCAACACCTTATTCCTAAGAGATGCCTCTCATTGGTGTTCAAAAAATCTGAGATACTTCGAAAGAATGTGAAAAACCAAAATTGCCTATACCTTTATACACGAAACAACCAATAAAAAAATCTGAATTTAGGCTTAAACCAATTGAAAAATTCTGAATTCAGAATTTTTTCTGAAATGTGGCATCTCTGTATCACGTCACATAAAATCAATTAAAATTTCCTGCAGAAGACTGTTGTGCTATTTTGGGAACCACAGGCCGTACCGGTATCACTTTTGCCAGCGACGGTAGTTATTCATGAGTTACAAAACTATTAGAAGTTATATATTATTAACCAAGCATTCATAATTTAAATCCACATATTTTTTTCAAACTATGTCAGCGCTAAAAAAACCCACACAGTTATAATTAAAAAAAAATAAAAAATCTTGGATATTTTGGCTTTTTTGCAAAAATTGTGAATTTTGGACGAAATGTAATGTCACCATCATCTTCAACTGGTTATTACACTTGTCACTAACCCTAACACTTTTGACCACTTCTTCGTTTAAAAGCTATTTCGTTGGAAATTTTAAAGTCAAAAATCATGGATTTCCAACTGGATTTGAACCCGGAACCCCTCGCTTCCCAATACGATTATCACTATGTCAAGCCACAGAGCAGCGATTTCGTGGTCATGGCTAACTCAGGTTTATGACGTATTTGGACTTAGGCGAATTTCATAACTTTGTGGAATGGGATATTGTGAGATTCAGTGGGGTTAGGGTTGATAATATGTTTGTTGTGTACATAAGAAATTGCAGAATTGTTCAGCAGATTTAATCTGAAAATGTTGGAATTACAGTTTTATCTACTCTGAATATACTTTTTTTTATGATACATTCTGTCAGTTACCAAAACACAAAATCTTGCAGTAGCCCCTAATAACACAAAATTGGCCAAAAGACGACTTTCGTATGTCCCATAATGCATCTTGAAAGTACCACAAATATGGGACCTTGTGACGTAATCTTGCTCAGTCTACCCATATGAGAAGTTCTGCGCATTGCGCACAACTCGACTGCGCAGTTTGCGGTAGTTTTAAGATGCATTATGGGACATACGAAAGTGGCCTATTCAAGACCCCTGATAAAACAAAATGGTTTTTCGACTGTCCGCCATCAATTCGTATATCAGTTAGGTAAAGAATTTATGTTAATGAGGCTCCATGCATTGTACTCAAATTCAATAGTCTACAGATATTACCTTAAAGCCCGCCATACACTTCGGCATTTTTATTCAGAATTTTTCTCATGGTGTGAAATTTTCATGCAAACTTTTTACCATGGTGTAATTTATTGCCATCATGCAAAATGGCCATGGTGAACAACACATTTTCGAGTACTTTCTGATTTTTCAATCGTTATAACATACATCTTTAACAGCTTGATCTTTTCATGGTAAAACTGTTCTTCAGAGAGGTAATCTTATTTTAATTTGAAAAATATCAGAATTACGTTTGCATTGAGTAAAAATCAATTACTTAAATCCAGGTTGATGGTTCTTAAATAAATAAACAATAATAGTTTTGTACAAATTTCTGGATCCTGAAAACTGTATACATAAGGACTCTGTCCCACATTAACATATACAGTCAAATGTACACCCGACTGTTAGGAGTATGTTCTTCGATATTCAGTTAGGCATACGTTCAATTTGTTATCAACACAGTGGTGTACGCCAGTATGTGAAACGTTTGTATGTAAGGCGTTCATTGGCCTTTACGTTGATTTGTGACTTAGTCCTTACAAAACAGGATGAAATACTCTTCATTCATTGATCGTAAACCCATACGTGCTTCCCAGAGCTTTTGAATATACAATATTACACACACCAATCTACACATTTACAGATAAAGATATTTATATTTTTTCTAGTTACATAAACTACACACTATCTATGTCCTAAATTTCACAACTTTCAACAACAAATAAGCACAAAATCACTAAAGACAGATGATTACAGTGAAAACTTGTTTTTGGGAAATATAGGTTTGGAATTTTGGCCCGAGTCCAAGAGTCTACATGCGTTTACAAACAAAAGCAATATAATCCAGACAGATTCCCATAAACTGTACAATATTTCACAGTTACTAAATAGAAGAGGGTCCTAAAACTCGCACAACTCTATGGGGGAGTCAAAAAAGGACTTGCGAAACTGTCAGTAAATTTCTACCCCTGAAAATTGTCAGATCCAAGCACTTGCCTCGATGTTAAACTCCTTTGAGTTGGCCAATACCATAACATATTGCCATCAACAAAATTATGACAACAATGTGAAGATCTGATGTTGAAATTCTACTTTCTGACGAACATCCCCCTTTTGAAATCAAATACATAGTTTTCGGGGCATGATTTACTAGAAACAATAGAATATATTCACTTTATGATTTGCATCTTGGCATGCTCATCATATGCAATCATCAATCTTTGTGCTTTCGTGCTTTAACTATTCTACTGTAAAAAAAAAGAAAAAAAAAAGAGGGAAAAAATCTGACAGTTAATTGCCATAAAGACATTTCTTAATCTTCTGTCACTCATTATGTGAAACAGAAAGATCAAGCAAGAAGCACGACTACCATTTTCACAACAAATTTCTTCTACATTATAAAATCCAGCCACACAAAGTTTGACATTTCATCTAGAATAATCACAATTCCTGTATTGGTCCTAGGATAAGAAAGAAATTTACAAGCAGTCAAATTTTGTTCTTGTGAGACAGCACACCACAGTTAATCACATTACCATCTATAGTTTTAAATTCAATTGTTTGTTTGCGACGGCTTTCGTAAGCGCATTGCATACGGCGAAGTTCTCTGCGATGATCCTTGCTGATTCTGTGCTTCGGCAGCTTGTTGTTGCTGCTGCTGTTGTCTCAGAGCAGCTTGCGCTTGCTGCAACTGCGCTGCAGTAACCGTCCTTGCCAACTGAGCCGTGGCTTGTTGCTGTTGTGTCTGCACTGGCTGAGCAGTGATACTCACTTGCTGTGTCTGTGGGGCTTGAACCGCCAGAGTAGGCTGGCTAGCCGCTGGTTTAATAGTTGTTGTTAACGAAGGAACGCCATCTTTAGCTTCTTCCTGCTTCTGCTGTACAGGTGCGGTTATGGCTACACTTTCTACAGCAATCGCCTGATGCTGCTGATGTTGCTGTGGCTGCTGTTGCTGTTGTTGTGGTTGGCTGACTTGCACAGTTTGAACTGTAGCTGAAGGAGCTATGACCCGTGCTAATTGAGTCATTGTGACACTGCTACTACTTGTTGTGCTTTGTTGGGCCGCAGCAGCTGACGTGACGATCTGCGCCAGCATCTGCTTCTGTAGAAGCTGAGCTGTTGTGGCCGTGACGGTTTTCGTTCCTGGTAGAAGAGAAGCCCCGGACTGGATGAGCGTAACTGGTTTTCCCGCTTGCTGGATGGAGAGGGTCCCCTGCGCTGCGGCTTGTTTCACCTGTTGTTGTAGGCCCAGCTGTTGTCTCACCGTTGTCATCTGACTTTGTGGTACACGCTGAACTTGTACGGTTGGAGTGCCGCCTTGGGCCGAGGTTACCTGCTGAAGACGGACACCCTGGGCTAGCTGAGCTTGACTAACTTGAAGACCCTGCAACGAAGTAAACGATAAAAGTTCAAGGTTTATTATTTGAAAATTTCAAACCTTAAAAATATTATTTCCTACTAAACAAATTAATTTGTTAAAAGTAATTTTGCAACCTTTTGATGTGGCATGTCCCATATCCTAGCACTTTTGTGGGAAAATTAATTATTTCCCCAAAGAATATATAAAATGCAGCGCCTGTCAGTAGTGTTTAACATCAGAAGTCAAAAATTACACATAATTAGCATAACTTTCCATTACAATGAATGTTAATTAATATGGCATTCTGTACGACCATCAGGCTGAGGTGAAAACCTGCTGGTATGCGTAGAATGCAAGTAGGAAGTTTAATATGCAAATTCTGTGATAAAGAAAACCCAGAACATCTGTTCTAGATATTCTGTCCATTCAGTAAATTCGAAAGGTGCATACCAATTTCAATACGCGTAAATTATTGAACCAATAAACTAAATCAGTTCAGTTGAGCTATTAATGACTGTTTTATTCACAAGGCAGTTATTTTAGCAACAAATCTAGCAAATCTATTTATAGCAATACTATAAGATTTTGATCAAAAATGGTTTATAGTAAAATGAAGATATCTGCCTATCTGAAAGCGTTTCCAAGTGTATTTTGTTAATCAATTGTTTTGCCATTGAAAAATGGATAAAAAGCACATGCATGCTTGCCTATACTATAATACATGTGGAATTAAAATCGGGATCCCAAATTTAATTCAACAAATGGCCATAAAAGAAAAGGTAAGCATAATTAAGCAAAATCATTTGGAGGTATACTATCTACCCAAAACAAAACAGTAAGCTAAAATAATCGTAAGTCATGGGTGACAGGGGGCGCTTCATGTTTAACACTTTACAGTATTGCTTTAAATATAAGCGCATAACCATCACCAACAGCAACAGCGACAAAACACACCATAATAGGCCATATCCATTGCTGGCAATATGTACATTTATATTGTCATGTGAGTGCAAGAAAGTTGTATCTCCGATTGCAGTCATGTAATGTATTATAATGAACAGTATATTTTTAATGTGAATATTTTCGCGCTCACAGCTTATTTTTGCGTGTTTTAATTTTTGCACTTGTGATATTTTTTACGTGCAGTGATATATGCTTACCAATTTTTGCAGTACATTTATTTTTGCGCAAGGGGAACTTGGTGCGAAAATAAATGCAGCGCTAAACTTATAAAGCATCATGCCACACTTCAGGGTTACATCATTTTCAAAAGCAAAGTTCAAGACGCAGTATCTTCTATCTGTGATGTCATATATCAATGAACGTGTGTTTTCATTACATTTTCCAAAACAGTTTTGACAAACTAAACCTGCTTACCCCCTTACTGCACTCCATAGGGGTTTCAAAATGCAAGCTAGTTTAGATTTAGTTTTATTTTTTAAATCTGTGATTTACACATACCTGAACTTGCTGGACCGTTCCACTCTGAACAGCGCCGGACTGAACAACTTGTTGGCCTGACACATTGCTAGTAACGACTACAGGCGAAGGCAATAACAGAACAGCCTAGGTAAACACCTCCCTAAAATACTCCATTCACACACATACCTGAACTTGTTGGACCGTTTCACTCTGGACAGCACCGGACTGAACAACTTGTTGGCCTGATACATTGCTAGTAACGACTATAGACTACAGGCGAAGGCAAGAACAGAACAGCCTAGGTAAACACCTCCCTAAAATACTCCATTCACACACATACCTGAACTTGTTGGACCGTTCCACTCTGGACAGCACCGGACTGAACAACTTGTTGGCCTGATACATTGCTAGTAACGACTATAGGCGAAGACAAGAACAGAACAGCCTATGCAACAACATGCTAAAATACTCCACATACCTGAACTTGTTGGGCTGTTCCACTCTAGACAGTGCCGGACTGAACAACTTGTTGGCCTGATACATTGCTAGTAACGACTATAGGTGAAGACAAGAACAGAACAGCCTATGCAACAACATGCTTATACTCCACATACCTGAACTTGTTGGGCTGTTCCACTCTAGACAGTGCCGGACTGAACAAATTGTTGGCCTGATACATTGCTAGTAACGACTATAGGCGAAGACAAGAACAGAACAGCCTATGCAACAACATGCTAAAATACTCCACATACCTGAACTTGTTGGACTGTTCCACTCTGGACAGCGCCGGACTGAACAACTTGTTGGCCTGACACATTGCTTGTAACGACTACAGGCGAAGACACACGGATGGTTCCCCCTGACGTCACGACCTGCTGCACTTGGGCAACTTGTTTCTGCAGAATCTGAGCTGTTTTGACTCCCAGCTGAAACAGACAAAACACATACAGTTGTTTCTGTTAGTGGCACTGACAGTATGTTACCTTTGAACCTCAAGAAGTCCCTGGGCAGGAAGTAACTCCGCAACTCCTCCAATTTGTTGAACTTCAAATACGAGTTAAAAAGATACCTTTTTAGGCAAGCATTTCCTGATTCATAAGTTTGTTGTTTCTGTTTTTTGTTGTGTCTATGTTTAAGCGCCTTTTTGTAGATTTTGTGCTCTATTAATGCGATATATTATTATTATTATTATTAACTCTATTGCACCTTTCTTCGTAATGCACCGCTAGCCTACACTTCTGTAAACATATATAATGCGGCTTGAAAAAAACCCCGCCATATGTCGTGAGGCCATTTCCATTTAACTGTTTGTCTCAAAGCTCTCTTACCCGTGAAAAACAATGCAATTTTTTAAATATTCTATTTTATGCATACCTGCCAACATTTGAAAATGAAAATGAGGGACACTTTTAGAGTTTGAGTGCAATGGGAGCGAGCGAGCAGCGGGAGCGGAGCGTCATTGGCCGGGGGTCCAGGGGTAGAGCCCCTTGTGGGGGTCCAGGGGCGAAGCCCCCGGAAGCTCCTGTTTTTTAGCAATTTGAGAGCCAATTGGAGCCTTAATTATGAAGTATGCATGGCAAGGGTCCACCTTAGGGGCATGGCAGCCTGGTTCAGGGGCCCCCTTAAAGGCTCTAGAGGGGTCCAGGGTCAATGTCCGGTGGGGGTTGAGGGGCAAAGCCCAACCCACCAGCCTGAGAGCTTCTGCACATCTACCACCACAGGAGAGGCCTTTTCAATCTAGGTAAAATAATTGTAATATGTTTTTCTCATGAGTATATGCAAGTCCAAAAAAAAAAGAGGAAAAGTTTGACATTTATGGCCCCCTGCAAGGGCCGAAGTCCTGCTCATGGGCACCAGCTGGGGTCCACACTACTCCCAGGGGTCACTTTTTAAAAAGTTGATGTAGTTGTAAAGGAGCAATAGACATTACCCTAAGTTATTGAATTTATTTAAAAACTTGTACCGTTTAGGAGAGACAGGGCAATTTGTATCCCATATTACTATACTTTTGTACACGAAAGTACATTTTAAAATTGACCTACTGACCTTACGGTAGGTCACAGTTGACTGATTTTATCATATATGATGGGTTATCAAAATAAAATAATTTCATAAATTTTAGCATTTTTCCTTTTTTTTTTTAGGGGGATTCATGACCCCCCTCCATCCTCCCACCCCATCATGCTCATTTACCTATATCCAACTCACACCATCATTTCTCATGGTGTAAGCACATCAGTGGCAAAAGCACTTTATATTCTCTCATTGGATAAAATCTCTTTTACAGAAGCAACTTTATCACTTAAATAGCGATATTAACAGTGTCTGTAGCAGTGAAATTTTTAGGCATCGCGACCAGGTTACTTTATAGAATGTCCCATATTAAGTTATTAACGAAAATGAACATGTCGGAACGAAGTTACTTTTTACTTTGAGATCATGGACAAATAACATCGACTTTTACTCATAATTTTGGGTCAGAAAAGTTAAAAAAAAACATATATAAATGTTATATTATGATCTTAAAAAAATCAAAATATTTTCATGCCTGTTATTGTATATTTTTTTTCTATAACTTTTTTTCTTCTATTTTTTCAGTATTTTTTTTTTTTTTACTTACGTTGTAAATACGGGACATCCCGTTTTTAGCGGGCCTTTAAGGGTCGAAATACGGGAAATCCCGCAAAATACGGGACAGTTGGCAGGTATGTTATGTGTGTGTGACAGAACCCCTCCATAATCACCAACTTTGTATGTAAGACTTAACGGACAATCTACTCAGTCACCTCTGGCTTTTAACTTTACAGGGTAGGCTGGACAATATTCATTATCTCTGTGGCAAAATTCACAAAAGCAAAATAAAGAGTTGGAATTTTAAAAAAAAAGCGAGGACAAATAACTTTTTAGAATTTCTGCAATACTAACGCAAGGGAGCTTCGAGACAAACAATTAAAGGTAAATGGCACAATCTACTTGTTGCTTATTTTAATTTACCAAACAATGTTATTTAACTTTGTGGAAACATAAGAGTAGGTAACATGAAAGTTTTGTCATGCTATGTAATTGGTTTCCATGTGGCATAATGTAAATTGCTCTTTTACAGAGTACGACCATTTTTGACAGCAATGTATAACATTCATTCCCAAAAGTACACATTATTTTGTATAATCTTTTAACTACAATGAATGATATTTGCTTTGGCATTCTGTATGACCATCAGGCTGAGGTGAAAACGTGATGGTATGCGCAGAATGCAAACACCTACTGATAATCCAATCTCCAATTTTGTGACTAAAAAGATGTCAATTAGTAAAGCAGCTGCCCTAACTTTTAAACCCTGTTATTGAAATCATTAAATTTCCTACAAATCAAATCTGCAGGGTGCATATGACAAGAGCATGTGGCATGTGCGACTTCGCATCGATAACGAAAATGCACTGCGCTTGTCTTAATAGCTAGTTGACTTTTGTTTTGATTGTGTGAAAAGAAAACTTTGGTACTATGCAAGATCATACGCTTGTTTACTCCACACATTTCATAACTTGTATGAAATTTAATGATTTCAATAATAGCAGTAGAAAATGTCACTCCTTTCAGAAATTGTGATCTCCTCAGAAAGTATCAGTCACAGACCAATAGATACTCAAAGCTTTAAGCTGTATTCATACTGGGAGTGAATTCATTTGGATTGGATGTCCTTCCAAAAAATATCTACCGCAAACGACCATCACAATTGAATTCACATTCTTAGTCACTGAGTGCGATTTTACTTCCTAATAAGGAATTTTGGCCATCCATTATGAGACGAAAGATGACAGTGCGTTCAGCGGGAAACGCAGTGGAGCCGCGCGTTCAAAATCACGGCGTGATGCAGGTATACACTCACTTCCAGCGCGAACAGCTTTACTTGGTTTGTAATATTTCATGTTTGAATAGGGGTGTACGTTTTTCCAATGATAATATATTTATAGTTTTTGGCAATAATGTACATTGTTTTTGGTTTATAAATGACTCAAATTTGTGACTAAGAAACGACGATCGCAATTGAATTCACATTCTTTGTCACTGAGTGCGATTTTACTTCCCAATAAGGAATTTTGGCCATCCATTATGAGACGATAGATGACAGTGCGTTCAGCGTGAAACGCAGTGGAG
>JXSR01S050713.1:28532-40519 GCA_000969725.1 Ophiothrix spiculata
TATTTGGTATCCTGGTAACATAGCGATTGATTTCATATTCAACTTGATGTGTTTCGAGCATCTGCAAAATTTGACCCACAATACACTCAATCGTGACAACCAGCTCCCGTTGGGTCAATTTGCTATTTTTTTCCTAAAAAATGCTAAAACATCAAGAGACCTAAATCTGTTAAAAACTCAATTGACCAATATTGTATATGTATAATGCATACATTTTTTCTAAAGTGTCATTTCATTCTTAATTTGAAGCTCATTGTTTTCGGTGTTGCTTCCAACCACGTCTGCTTCTCCAAAACCAAGATAATGGCAAAACTCTCAAGCGAAATCTTCTTAATATGTGTTTTAAAGAAATTTAAGACACACGATGACAGTCAATTCAAAAAACATGCTACTAATCAATCACTTATAGTCTGCCACAGAAACAGAGGTAATTGTTTCCACAAAGCTCCTTACACTCGTGAGAGTAACTTTCATCTAGAAACAAGGCTCATGATGGAAATAAAGTGTAATTAAATAGTCGGATTGTTTCGATTTTTATAAAGGAAAACTAAGACATCCGATGGATACTTAACCGTTTTAATTGGGGGATATTTATTGAAAGGTTTCATTACATCAATGTGTCATTTTCATATGCTATTGAAAATAACAACCCCCCCCCCCCCCTTTAGGGATTTTTGGAAAAAATAAAAAAAACACAGAAAAAAGTGACGGGGCTAAAGAAAAGAAAAAAAATCTGGGAAAAAAATGTTAGAAATGTTGTTTAAAAAATACAAATGAGATCGTTGTGAATCGTCTGTGCTCAACAAACCCTGTCGTCGCAGTGCAGTGATAACGTGAATAAGTATAATTGAAGAGGTAAGCGCAATATCCCACCCCTATTTTCCGACCACCTTTGTTCTGGTTTTGAAACAGATGCATTTAAAACAATTTATTACATCGATTTTCAATTAATTTTGGGTAAAAAAATCTCTGGTTCAGTTTATTTATCACCATAATGTATACTATTTTCAGCGATGTCATTGTATGGCTAAGATTTAGCCGTTCAAAAGTCAAAGGGTGTCTTAAAAGGCAAACACTATTGCTTAACACTATATTGTCCCTAAATTCATATTCAGCGCTGTAGATCATTTAGAAACACTAGTCTTCTGGAATCACAGCATCATGTACTCTTAGATATGGCATTTTGAAAAGTGTTTCTAGAAACTTAGATATTTTAATGTGCAAGACTTCGGGGCAATATAGTGCTTACCCTCACTTTTAAGTGACCGGCTTGTTTTATTGAAATCACATGGGACTCCAATATTAGTAACAAATATTTTCATTGACCCAAATATTTTATCATAATAAACTTTTCGAAAACTATTTTTCATATTTGTAATCAAAAAATCAGTCAAATCAAAACCAGTAACTTGTGCAAAAAGAGGGTTAGAACTATGTGGCACGCACCACCAATTTCAAAATGTGTTACAAACGCAAAGTTTTTTATTCCTCAATTATTTTTATTTTTATCAATATTTCCAAGTAGCCCTATGTGCTCTGTACATCACCTTAATAAAGCAACATGTTAGTTAAAATCAGTCATCAAGATGTAATGCACACTTTTAAATCTGTAAAAATGTTCAAAATTTCAAGTGACGAATGATGAATGCTTTTAAATTGAAGTTGCCTTTCTTGGTTGATTAGAGAAGTGATATAGAACCTACTCTTGTAAATATTAGTTGATTTATATGCAGAATATGAATAACTATCACCGTGATTCAAAAACAAGGAATACGCTATGAAGCCAACTGCAATAGGGAATCGAAAAAGCGATTGTAAATAATCATTTTGATCAAAAACTTGTGTTAACTCCTTCAAGTAGATCTGAAGTTACTTTTGACTGAAAATGAAAGAAGGACAGACAAAATGTTTTCGCTATTGACATAGGATTAAAAAAAACTTAGAATGAAGCTTATTTCAAATGAGTCTAAAAATTCCGTCATTCGGTTTTTTAGAAAGACGACAGGACTTGGACTCTTAGTCGAATCCGGTATAACAGGAATGTAAGTCTCCCGTTCTTATTGTCCGGGTTGTAGAGTAAAGTATAGGCTCACAATTCTCACGCAACATTAGTTTCAAGCTTTATTCCGTTATGGTCTATGGAAGGCGGACTATCATTTCAGGGGGACTAAGATTATTTTCTCACCGGGACTAATGGATACAAAGCGAGGGAAGTATCAATGGGCGGTACCCTAAGGCATTGTTCCCAATTCATGACGGAATATCTTCCGACATTCGAAAGGCTTTGACGCAAGAACCATGATGAAATGTATTTTGAGTTATGGCGCAAAAAATATTAGGAGAAACGCATAACTACCTCCTTTGAAGTAGTATTTATAATGATAGAAGCCCTGACGTAATTTTTCTGCATCATTCAATACACTATACTACATCTATCTTTGAATCATGACTCAATATCTCTCTGCATCATGATGCAAGACAATTGCGTCAAGCCCTTTCGTATGACTCAAAAGCTTTCGTCATGAATTGGGAACCGTGCCTAACAGAGCTATGAAGAGGAGCGTTGTCCGCTTAAGTCGCAAATCATCACAAAATATCTTTGTAATGAAAACACAGCATATATTATACTGTTGAACGCCATAATACTGCACAAGCCGTTAATACAATTAAACTACTTTAACACAATAAATGTCTCTGTTTGTAATAAGACCCTGAATTTGATTCAAGTTTATCAGGAGAAAATAAAGTAAAAGCTGATGATGTATGCAGCATATGTTTTTACAATTATACTGTCCCAATAGATTTACTCAGGTGACCTAATTTCTTCTGAAAGATACTAGGATAAGAGTTTTATTGTTGAGATCAAGATACAGTTATTCAATACATGCTTGAATATATAGTCGCCCTTGAACATGTTCAACAACCTTGAGATCATTTATAATATATTGCGACAGAAAACTTTTCAAGATACATGTGAAAATAGCCAGCAAAAATAAGGAAAATAATAAGAATTTTCAGCAGACTTTCTGTTGTAAAATTTGATCGCCTTGATCAATTTCAACAAGTAAGGTGTCATTTTCAAGCTTAGAAAATGCTGCAATAGATGAAATGAAAAAATCAAAATTGATATCATCTTCAAAGTTCCCCCCTTCGGTGTGAGACATCACATATATAAATTATTTACATGCGGACATTGTTATTTTGATTTTATTATTACTTTGAGATAGAGCAAAACGAGTTTAAGTGGAGGGGAGGGAGCAAGCTAGTTTTCAGCAAATTACGACCTTTACATGTATTTTCACCTGTAGCACAAAACGAAGTTTGCTGTTTATCATCATCAGATAATTTATTATTTCCATCAAAATACAGAACAAAATTATAAACAATTATAAAAAATGCGCAATGATGGAGAAGATTCAACAAAAGACAAAGCCTGAGAAACGTTGTGACACATTACAATAAAAAAGCGACATCTAAAATACGGATTGTCTCATATAGGTTATTTATCCCTCGTCTACAAAGGCTATTTTTTGTAACACGTCACCCTAAGGTGTGTGTGTGGGGGGGGGGGGGGTTGTTGCAACCCCCTACATTTTAGAACGGAACCCCCTATGAACTTTGTTATCAATGGATAGGTATGGTTCTTCCCTATCCAACGATACCAAGATCTTAAAAATCGGCCAAGGAGTTCAAGTTCATCCAGATCGGAAAATCCTGATTTTGGCAAAAATGGCCATCAAAATCAAAATGTTGCTATTCAAGTTCTAAACAACGAATTTTCGCCCTGCAAGCTTCATAACATGCATATATTTTTCAAAATGGCAAATTAAAATTTCCCGGGGCTTCACTACCCCCCTACATCCGAACTTTGACAGTCTACCCTAACCCCACCTTAGGTGGTACCCCCCTAATTTTTTCATCAAAATGACTGCAAAAGATGTTAATAAGATTACCAAAATGTCTGGGGTCGGTTGCTTTTGCGTATTTACGTAGCGGGGAAAAACCTCAGGGGGTTGCAACAACCCACCCCCACCCCCTGGGTAGACGAGGGTTAAGGGTTTGGCTATTCAGGGTTATCGTCATGGATTTGTTCAAAAGAATCCCTGAACAGATCGGAACACATTGATAAAAGGTTATGCACGAGGCATCTTAGGTTAACTAGAGGTCAATTTTCTTTTGTTAGGTTTCAAAAAATTTAGACTAGAGGAATGCTACAAAGGAATCTCTTTCCAGAAAATAGCATATTAGTTGCACTGAAAACAAAAAACACTAACGTGCTTTACCAACGAAATGATTAGTACGGCATGGATTTTACGAATTTCAAACCTGCCATACTAACCTATAGGATCATTAAAACGATGTCTCATCCTAATAATATTGGTTAGTTGGACAGGCTCAACAAATTTCACGACGCGTTTGACTGGCGGAACGAATCAGTTGTACTAATGAGATGTACGATGCTTGGGACACGATCAGACTAAAATAATGGCAAACAGGTAACATTTCAAGTTACACCCGTCTTAAAATGAGCACTGGACAGTGGCACTGTTGTAGTGTGTAAAATCGTAATCGCACAAAATGTCATTCACGAACACACCGCATGTAAGCTTAAGCTTCTCTCGTAGACTGTATTTGCCCCAAAGTCTGCACTCACGAAAAGCACTCAATGGGATCACGATTTTACACACCACAACAACAGCACCATCCAATGCTCATTTCAAAAACAAATATAACCCGAAATATTACCTTTTTTCCATTATTTCCAACTTTTATCTCCAACCCGCCACAGCACAGCACAGGACACGGTAGTTCTGCTTGCTCGTCTCTGCGCTCGTGTGCTGAAAAATGTGTCGTCATGTGATAGAAAAATTGGAAATTTTAAACATCGTAAACTCACTAGTAAAACTAAATGGTACAGCGAGTTCGTAAATGTCCCGATGACAGCGTTTGTCGAAGCTGTACTAGATGTTGCATTATAGTAGAACTTCCAAATCCAATAAGTGGTAGAACCCAATCCACAACTATTATTCCTGTAATATGAGGCTTGCATACGTCCGTTTTGGTACATAAATCGTAAGACCGTAGTAAAAACGGATAGCACGGGCTCAACAAGTGTATTATACTAATTTAATTAGTAAAGCACACCGAAAAACAAGCTTTTGTTTTCAGTATACTGGTATTTTTTCACTCATAACCCAATTAATGACACTTGAAAGATTGATCTAATGTAATCGAAACTGAGAAATGACAATTTTACACCGCCTTTTACTTAGCTTAAATTAAATTTCACAATTACGATGAAAGTTGATACTCGTTAAACTCCGTGGTACGAGAACTCATTGTGATTGAACTGCATGAACATGAAATTATTCATAGCGCAACTTTTAAATGAGGTGAAATATGTCTTTTTAAATGCCGCTGTTTATTTGTTTTATTTTTTGTTTATCATTGAGAGAGATTTAAGGATCAACAGCACCACCGTGAAAAATGTATATCATATTTTTCACAAAAAGAAGCTTAGCTACCATTAAGGAAAATCGAGAGCCGAAAAATTACATTTTTGGTACCACGGTACACATTTAAGGTCATAAAATATAGCGCAATGGAATCTTATTGGTTTACTCGGCAAACACATGTGCCAGATACTGATCCTGTATTAAACAATAGTAAATGAGAACAACTAAAGAGTGTTTTTTATTCCCCAAAATTCATTTAATTCAATAGCTTCCACATGTTATATTTGCATAGATTATAAATCTATCATGCTACTGATTTTGTGAATTGAATTTGTTGTCATAACTCAGTGCAAATGACCAAAGTTTATATCAAATTAACCAAAAATCAATACTAGCAATGCACACACACAATACGATAATTATTTAGAAACAAGCTCATTCCCTCTTTAATATATCAAATGTCCCTTTAGGGTAGTGAACCGCGACCATCTGATCGTAGTCGGGATAAGGACGCCCGACACTATAATATGAGGTAAAATGAGCGTCAGTACAATCTGGAAGAAGATCTAAGGATTCAAAATCTAGTAATACTGGTAACAAGGACTAAGTGAGTTTTGAAGAAAAAAATTTGTTCAATTGTAAATGAGAAGACCTCCAAATAGAATATTGCTCTTAATTGAAAGTAAAAGAATAGTTAAAAGTGTACTTTCATTTGTATTTTGTATTGTGCTCTGGAATTTATCACCTGTCCAGTAGAATTACATGTAAAAGCTATTTATCATTTAACAATAAATTATAATTTGGCATCATTATGTTGCAGGAATAACTTTTAATATAATAAATAATATAAAGTTATGGTAAGAAGAACTGTTTTACCGTTTGTACGCCAACGCAATACACATGATCAAATAGAAGCTCGTGAAATTGAATATACATATTTTGTGTTTTTATGGTAAGAATGTAACAATACATTGTATATAATAACACATATGCTATCTGTTAAATTTAATATCGACAATATTTTATCGTTGAAAACGAATTCTAACTTTTTTGAACTTTAGCCAAGCACCCTGTTTAGGATTGACCTTAATAAACACGAAAGGTCAAATACGAATAGGTAAAGCATTTTATTCCAAAATGAATTTAGAAAAAAACCCGTTTATTATACAAGTATGGATGAAGACTAATTGATTAAAGTATGCACCGATGTAAGTACCGGATAAAAACTTAAGCTAGTCAAATGCAAGCTAAACAAATATAATATGATATAATGTATGACACATATGCTTTTACAATTAGCCTACAATCTTGTTAAATTTATATATTTAGATGACCCAATTATTTCTATTTGTCGCACAAGTATTATATCAAGACACAGTATCACTAAAATGGGGATCAAATGAAAGCTATAACATATCTTGGTATCAAAACGAGTGATTACAAGAGCTCGTAAACTATAGCCGTTTAGATAACGTTGGCTTTGTCTAGACGTTTCGAATTGATACACCGAATGTTTTTGTTCAACAATCAAAAGTAATAAGGTTTTATAGATTTTTATAAGTTCATAGAAAATTGATTATACGTATCCCTTGGACCTTAATCTGAAAACTTATTAGGTAAACATTTTTTATTCAAATGATTTTTTTTATTTTGATGCCCTGAATATATTAAAGAAAAGTTACACTGTTTAATTTTCAAATATGTTCCACGGTACATCAAAAGGGGTAGGACATCTTTGCAGCAAAGTCAATTTTGAGATACTACCTACTGAATGTTAAAATGGGAAGACATGGTTGTCAATATTTAGGTATGGTAAAATTTAAGTTTCTTTAAAGTGTATGTTTTCAGCAAATTATTTCGTTTAATAAGAAAAAGTATCAGAAATATCGACATTTCGAGATTTCTATTGTCATTTCAGATTTTTTTTTCATGCTTTTTATTGGACAGTCATCTTTGTATCTTGCAATTTCTACCACTTCTAGCTGAACATTTAAACTAGTAATATTTATGTTTTCGACATTTTGACAGACTTTAATTTATAAAGACTGCCTGCTGCATTGATGAAATCTGACATCAAATACAACAGCTGCTATGCAGATTTGAAAAGATACTTGTAACTCAAATATACAAGATCATTTTTACGCTTTATTGTGTTTTACTATTTTTTTGAACAAATCATCTTTGTCAGCTCACAGCCCAATACACTTGCCCACAATCAATAATAAAAAGGGAATTTTCTCGAGAAATATTGACTTTTCATGGATAAAATAATGAGTAATATCAACAAGTGATACTCATTTTAAAACTTGTAACGTCAGCATGTTCAAATAAATAAATAAAAACATTCTCGAATTTATCCGGGATTCGTGGGAGCAGGTCACATTTGTCACTGATCGACGAACATCAATGTATATTTCATCATAATTTTCTTAACAATCAAAAACATATTAAACCAGTTTAGCAAGTTGCAAAAAATAAAGAACGAAAACGAAAAAAAACCAAAAAAAAACACGAATTTTGTGTCTCCCGCCACAAAAAATAAGAGTAAATTATTTAACATACATGCTTATTGAAATCTTTGCCAGAAAGGAAATACGTCAGCGAATTGCAAATGACCTTTCGTCACACAGCGGTGCAATCTCTTAAATGAACCAAAACAAAAACAATGAACGTTTGATGAATGACTTGAATAATGAAGAACCTCCTTCTTGTAACCAAAGAATGGTTATCATAGAAATTAAATCCTCTTTCTAATTTCTAAAGGTGCCTTTCGGGAAGTAGGTTAATTTGCATTTAGCATCAACTTTACAATAATGAACTTCTCTCCTACTATTCGTTGAAAAGCAAACTTGACAATTAAGAACATAATCATCATCACAATGATTGTTATTACATACATAACAGACACTCTGTCAAATTTTGACGAACTGGCATAGCAAATTTATTTTCAACCAAAGAATAGTGTCAATTAACAAGTGGCGATAAAAACAGAAGTAATGGATTACATGGCTCAATATGTAGTCATAGATGATCCGTTGTTCAAAACTTAGAGGAAATTCAAGGTTAACATTATGCCTATATATACACACATACATTTTCAATTTATACTGCGCTTATTCTTAATTTATCATAAGATCTAAGCGCATATTGCATACTACTGCAGAGCAGGAACAAAGGCGGCTGAAGGTGGAAAACCTACAGCCTTACCCCTAAGGTGGAAAACCGTAGGAGTTTACAAAAGGTATGCAACACACAAAATATATAAATACAGATAGAAATGATAATAATACAATAAAAATTGTGTTATAGACCGACGTTGGATACCGTAAGCTAAGCCAAAGGGTGGAATTCCAAGGGGCTTAGCGTACAATTAGTTAACAAAAAGAAAAGTTGTTAATTGTTTTTTGAAAATAGTAAGAGATTCTGACTCCCTGATATTAATTGGGAGTATAATACACAACCTAGGTACAATTACAGAATAGGCCCTATCACCAAGGGTGGAATGATAGGGGGGGGGGGCATTTTGGCCAGTTTGGTGAGTCATTCGGGGGAAAAGGCCTATTCGGGGATCTTGACACCAAAAAGATAGAAAAGAATGGGAGTAGTGAAAAAAAAATCAAAAGGAAAGAGAAGAAAAATAGTTTTAAATGTTTTGGAAAATCATTGAAAAACTTGCCGTGTGCTAGTGGAACCTTGAATTTCTCTTAGTTTTTTATAATTTAAATGTGAAAAAGCAAGCGCGCATTTTCATGTATTTATGTCAATATTCAGTGAAAATTTGCCAAGTTGTGCGCAAATTTCAAGATTTTAAAACAATTTTTGGCTCACGCGCGCTACGAGCGCATTTTCAAAGTAACATAATGTTTCCTCCGGCCAGCCGTCCCGCTTTAAATGTTTAACCTTCCGACGCCACTAGTCATTCGGGGGAAGCTGATGGTTGTGCCCCACCACTCAAAAAATCCTTGGCACGCCACTGGTGTTGAGATTTGCAATCGGCATTATATAATGACAGCTATTTTTGGGAAGTCCCATTTAAACTCTGGTATATGTAACTAAGTAACTTGTATCAGGTAACCAATGCAGATCAGCAAGGTATGGAGAGATGTGTTCACGTCCCTTAGCCCCGCATACTAATCGTGCCACCTTGTTTTGAACTCGATGCACTCTATCAAGCTGTACATGTGTGATACCTGACAGCAATGAGTTCCCATAATCGAGCTGAGATGTTATAAGAGCTCTTACAACGTCGTGGCAAGCATCTTTGTTAAGGTATTTCCTAATGCGAGTAATGTTTCTCAGTTGATAGTTGACCGTACGACATAGACTTCCAACCTGAATGGTCATTGACTCATTTGCATCAATCATTACACCTAAATTCTGGACAGATTTGGCAGGATGTATCAAAATGTAATTCCTTTTTAAAATAATATGTGGGTATAGTTTAATATTATACGGTGATCCAAGGATGTTTTCTCCATGTTAAGCTTATAACACTGCCTTAAAGTAAAAACAGGGAAGACATTTTTGCTTATGTAAATTGTATTGCCTAACTATATCAATAGTTTAGGACTTTATGGGAAATCGTTTTTGTGGTATATTACTCTCTTTTAATATCAAACCCCAAACCTGTATAATCAAACGCATTATGTTTTTATGTCTCAAGATCGACATTATTTTCGGTGATGAAAATAAGACAATCATAATAAAACATGTAGCGTAATAAAGTCAAAGTTGTATCCACTGTAGTTTTTAAAAGTGTAGTTTAGCCATTTTGAATTTCATAACAAGCGCTAATTTGAAAATCTTACATGTTAACATGGTTAACAGCCTTATTTACGGACACATGTTTCTATTGTAACCTTCAAAGTTATTTTCCTTTGAACATTTGGTGTTTTTGACATCGGTGTTAAGTCACGTGAACTAATTTTGGGGCATAAAAGCATATTTTGGCGTCCATTTTGGTCCTAGGTATTGCACCATTTTGGATTTTGAACATATTAACAACATAAGTTGGACATGACACAATTGCTCTTGTACAACTCTAAATGTTATTTTTTGTTGATAACATAAAGCATTATTCATTTAATGCATGTTTTTGTCCATTGTAACGAACAAAATCTATTTGGCTGCCATTTGGGCGGTCGTTTTGAATTTGGAACATGCATTTAAACTATTTTAAGGCATAAATTGTTTTTTGCTCATTGATTTTAACCCATGGTTGTATTTTGGCGGCCATTTTAGCGACCATCTTGGGTATCTTAAAAACACTCACTTTTTCTGTTTTTAAGGAACCCCCTTCAAGTATCCGACTGTGTTGTCGACATGTTGTATTATAGTATTAAATTCTTCAGAAGGAGTATCATCTCTAAAGCAAACTTTAAAGCAATTTATGTCTTACGCAATCACGTTACTACTCAAAGGTCACTTACCCTCTGAAGCAACGATTACTTCATTAAGTGTTTCTAGAATGGACGTAGTATCTATTTTTGAATATCTCTCTCTGAAATCAAAAGCATATCAACACAGCACACGTATGCATTTTGTCTGATTTATCTTTTTCTCGATTTATATATCAGCTTACGATGTTTAAAATAAAACACTATAGTATGTTTTATCTATTTTCTCCTCCCAAACTTTTCCCATTTCTCATTTTCTCAAAAGAGAAGTGTAATTTGGAACCTTTGGGAGCACAAACATCACGAAGTAATACCGTAGAGTGACATACTAAATAGTAGTACTGTTAACATGTTAAATACTGTATAAGTATTTTGTAATCGTTTAAACGTTGAAACAACAGCAAAAAAGCTTATTAACTATCGCATATTTACAGGCTACATAACAAGTCCGGTTAAACCAGCTTTTGCATCAACATCAATATGTGAAACGCGTTTTTGTCTCATCATCTTTTGATTTGGCTCAAAAGTAGCAACTATTAAACACGAATGAGAAAGGTCTGGCTAAACAACCGTTAAATTGAATTTGACACGTACAGCAAAATGCTTTCAGTAAAGTACTTCACGTAGGAGAGGTTAAGGATAGAAGTTTCAAAGGCATATAAGAATTAGGTCTACTGCTCTGAATAATATACAATATTAATTGTTTTGCCCAATTCATAGCCACGTGAAAAAAATTCTCTTGGATTTTCTAAGCACAATTTTTATAGTTGCCTTTATTACATACAGAATTTGAAAATGTCTTTATCATATTTATTTTATACAAACATTTACATTAAGAACAAACAAAAAGAGAGGGGAAAAAATGAATGAAAGGAAAAGGATACACAATGCAATAATTCAATCCAATTTGGCCTATAGAAATATTATCGCATGCTGAAAATGAATTTAAAGCATGAGATTTTGTTAAGATTTAAAAAAAATAAGACAAACCTTTGATATCGTCCTAAAGCCATGCTGTTAACATATCTCTGGTAAACACAAATTGCGCCATTGCCCTTTTTGATAGCGCTTTTTTTTATTCATAACACAAGTTTGAGTTCAACCAATCTTCACACAGTTCGTACAACCTTTTTTA
>JXSR01S050713.1:62222-72521 GCA_000969725.1 Ophiothrix spiculata
AAGTTTTTACCCAAGAAATGATCAACGAAATCACTAGACCAACAAAACCAGACTGTTTTTCTTGATTTTCTCAAAAGTAAAAATTATCAGATACGCCATTATTTTATTAGGGTGACGATATGAATGTATTTGTTTAAATGCAAATATAGGATACGTGAAGTTAACAACATCATCACGTTACAAAGAATGATGTTTTCATGTTTGCAACTCTCTGGAAGGATTGATGACTGTCAATCAATGTATTCGTTTTCATAACCTCTAAAGAAATCTTTGCACGTTATGTCTGAATATCTCAAATTTGTAGGAGTCAGTTGTTACTTGTCATGTTGTTGCACACTTAAAATTGTAATTCTCTTTGTTGAGAAAAAGGTCACAGCTCATGTATGAAGTCACTGGATTCGTATTATCATTTATTAGTCACATGAATGACACTTACCATTCATAAGCCATTTAAGTTAGAGAAAAGTGTATTGTATTTTAAAAAGGTACAAAAAATAAAAATGTATGATTTATCGAAAGCGCAGTTTGAAAATGTGGTTAACAACCGGTGCACATTTACAGTTAACAAATTTGTTCACTATTCAATAAGTACTTTTTTAAAATATAAGCAACTTCACCTAAGAATCTTAAACGTGCCTCATTCGAATGTACAAGCAACAATCACAGCTGACAACCGTCTATTCCATCGTAACACATAATATAATCTGAACATCTTATGATTTATAACGGTGAACAGTTCAAAATGCGTCGCAGCCCAGAAATCATTTAATTTGCTCACAAAAGAATTAAACAGCTGTACTGACTGTAGTGTATCATGCTGTTCTTCCTTAAAATCTGCAAATAGATTATAATATATATATAGAAAATGAATTACGATCTAAATTATATAAAGAATTAATCAAGATAACATTTCCCTTATCATTAAAGGCTGAAGGTTATTATTACTCTTTTTAATTACTTAAAATTCATCGGTTGAGGTAAATCAAAAGATGTAGTAATTATCGTCTCTTTTGTTTTAGCAGAGACATTTGATGCGTTATGAAAAGCACAAACTGAAATTTGATCTCTTTTTTTGTTGTTCAATGTGTGACAATCTATGTCCTAGCCTAGATTTTGATTGAAATGTCTATAATTTGATACTGTAAAACAAGAAATATTTGCTAGCAATTTAATTTCGCTAATACCCCAAAATCGCAAAATTAATTTGCCGCTAATATTAATAATGTACAATGATTTCAATGGCATGCTGATGCAATTAGTGAAACTAAAATGCCGCCAAAAACCCCAGATTCTGAAATTCGCAAAATTTTCTTTCCGCAAATATTTCTTGTTTTACAGTAACTAGACAATAAGACATATTAATATATGAGCAACATTTTCTAGAAAAACAAGCATGTTAGACCTGATTTAAATTGTTGTCCCAATAAAAACGGCAATTTCCAAAACAGACAAAATGATTTAAATAGTAAAAAATTTCAGTTTAAATATTTAAACAAATATACGAATCATTACTAGACTTCTCGTAAAATCTGTTATCTGTTATGGATCAGTTTTTACTCGTTCCGGGACTAACTTAGTCTTCTTTTTTGTATATTAGGCCTAGTATATATGTGTTTCAAATAATTTAATCTCAAACTCACATTTCGTCAAGTTCCTTAAATATTAGCAAAGATCAATGCCATGGGAGTAAAGAAAACAAGTCATTTGTTTTTCATCACGTACAATAACTGATAGCAAGAGTCAATTTCCCGTGATTTACGGAAACATGAACAAATCACGCCCGGATATTACGGCAAATTAACTAGCTGAAATTATTGCCAATGAATCTCCATCAATATTAACATAATATGGTATCATGGTACTTCTATCACTTCACATGATAAAACTATAAAATAGCCTGTACTAACTATCTAAGCTTGCCTTCTTACTGACTTTGATGTTGTAAGATTACTACGTGACTCGCTTCGTAACATCAAAAGGTACCTTAAGGGTCATTGATGTTTGGATGCAAACTTACATCCAAGTTGGTAAAAAGCATCGGGCTGATTCGGAAAACTATAGAGAAAAGTGAGTATCAAGGTTTTCGTACTGAGTAAAACTTTTTTATCTTGTTTTTAGCACATTTTTTTAATGTTTTTGATGTTGAAACTTGATTATTGTGATTGAATTTACTTCAAAAGTAACGTTCCTGATGAAATGTGACTTTGGACGCGATTTCTGACTATGCTAAACTTCAATTTTCCATTTTTTGTAATATACTCCGCCGATGAAGTACCTGACACATAATGTCAATCTGTTATACATTTTACATTTTAATTGTTTTATACATTAAGGCACGTTTAGTGAATACATAATATTGCTGTATCAGAAATATACAAAAATAATATAAGCTATAATTTTATTTTATTTATTTTTTGGGAGTGGATGGAAACATGGACGCACGTTATTTTACTATTGATTACCCTATACTTTGTCTTCGTCAAAAATACAACAAATTTAATTGTAGATGTTCTTCGTTTTCTGGCAATGTTGAATGATGAAATACAAATAAATGTGCCAAAAGCGAGTTTTTAGAGCGATTCGTGCATTTATTTTTTAAATCTCACAGAAAATTCTCATCAGCACAATAAAAGTTCCCAGAAAGGTTTATCTTTTTTTCTATGCGTTCTTTCGAAATAAGTGTTCACAAATGTTAAGTATTCCTTAATTTGTTGGCAAATTTAACAGTTTTGATCAAGTGTTATGTGTTCTCTGCCATTTACAGTGTATGCATTATCTTTCAATATATTTCTGATGTAATTAATTCACATATCATTGATGCACAAGTCGCCTTCACATCCAACATTTCTTCAAGTCTATTTACCCTTATTACAATAATAGACGTAATTGTTGTTTTATCCCTATTTAACTACCAGGTGTCCCAAAAATTGTTACATGTAGAAAATTGTCAATGTGCATAAACTATAGTAGTTGGAGAAACGAAACTTTGAACATATTATATCACATCCCACTTTTAGATATTCCTAAACTTTTGATAACACAGCAATATTATTTTTTGAGTTATCAGCAAAGGTAATTTATTCAGAAATCAATAAATTAATAACAATACAAGTTTTGTGATATTTTAATGTGCAAACTTTTTTTTCGAAATAATCGTGTATCAGACTGAACCAATTTTGGAACATTTTCCAATAATAATAACTGAACTCTCTTACAGTATATATATTATGCAAATTAGGGATAACTGCATTCCACCCATTCCACAACGAGTTGTTTATATTGAACCTGTCAATCAAATTGTGGCGCGAGAGTTGAAGAATACTGCAACAAGCATAATCAATTTTCACAGGTAACATTCATTCTTCAACTGCTTAAACTATAAACCTTTGAAAATTTTGATATGACGCTTAAACTTACAGGACATGTTTAAATTATAATTTTATTTATCTATTAGTAAAATTACGATAAAAATCCTACATTTAGAATTAGCAAAATTTTGAATTGCTGGCATGTTTGCCGAAAATTAGATTTCGACATGATTTTCGGACTTGACGTAATTGATGACGTCTTATTACGTAATCGGTCATTGGATTTTCAAGATTTTGGTATCAATGAAAAGAAGACACCCTACCCTATACTTTGATATAAAATCAACCTAACTTTGTGCTTGAAAATTTCAAGTTCACATAGGGTTGAACGAGGTTTAATATTACATCAAACGAACATGCTTACGATTTTGTTGAATTTTGAATGAATACGTTTCTGGCATAGGTATTTATTTATCTTTGTTTATAACTCAGAAAATAATAATGTTGTGATATTACAATTTTGCAAACATCTAGCAAAGATATGTATCAAACGCTTGGCAAAGTTTGAATTCTCCAACGTAGCAGTTGTGGCAAACGATCATTTTTCTACATGTAACAGTGCCCGTATTCTCGAACGATGTCTATCTAAACGTTGGTTAGACATAAGCATTTAGTTGAAATCTGATTTTAGCTAAACGCTCGATGAATATTTAAACAGCGCGTCTAGTAAAATAATATCTAGTATTTATATTGCGCTATTCACCACAGTATCATAGCGCTTGACATTTTTATTGCTCTCTTTTCAGGAAATCATTACAACCATCTGAAAAAAGCCTATGACTTTCAAAATTGCAAGCCGTTTTTATAAAAATTCGCAGTTATCTATTTTCTGAAGACATGCAGAAGGGTAGTTTGTCGGTTGCACTTTCATACAAATTCATCCAGATCGCCCGCTTCGTTGAATATAGAGAATGTTAACCTTTACAATCCAAATTTGTTTTAGGTAACGTTAATGTCGCAAGTCTTATCTCAGCTAAAGCTAACCTTTTTAATAATCGAGGGTTGAGAGCCACACGGTCGTATTTGCACCTTTGCTGCACGTGCAAATACGGCCTTCATGCTCTTTTTTGTCCGTGCAAATACCGTCTTGCGGCTATCAACCCTCGTTTTAAGTGTTATGAAAATGTAAGTTTAGTCTCACTGAGGTGCTCAAAACTAGAATCTGCCAAATTTATTACCTGCCTGGCATAATTGAAATCATATTCCCACGGGATACGTTAATTTCTCACAATGTATAGTAATAAGTCAGCACTTAAGTTTCATTTTATTTAGAGATTAAAGAGATTTAATGGCTTAAATTAGATGAAATCCGCTTCAAGTATAAATAGTGCATTAACTTAAACTTGCCCTTAAACGCATGCCAAGCAGATTAAATTTTGTCATAACATTATAAGAAAATTAAGGTATGACTTTATAAAAACAATCTGGACATGCTCATAGCACGGTTAACAATACCTGTTGTCATTTGATAGCTTAATTGATTGCATTATTATCGCTGTAGTGGTTATGGTTGTGAGTGTTGTTTGCTTGTACGTTTGGTTGGATTGGATTCTGTTTCTGTTGGTTTGTTTTTGGTTTTGATTTTGCTTTATTTTATGAACTGGAAATTACACGTGGGGTGATGCACTTTTCACCAACGAATACTCATGTGCAAATTTATAAAATGCTCATATCCGTTACCATCACACTCACAAGAACATCTATCTTCAGTCGATGCAGAGGAAACAGGGGATAAGGGGAATTTTACAAAGTACAATAATGTTTGTAATTGGAAAGTATCTGCATCGAGCTATCTTATACAAATGGAGCATTGCGTTTCTGTTATCCTTATGTATTCGAAGGTAAGCTTATGGGGAATATCCAGTAGCGGATCCAGGTTTGGTCAAGAAGGGGGGCCCAATATTTGTCGACTCATCCGAGCTTTGGAAACAAAGTGAGCGGAGCTCTCCAAGACCAGGGTGTTGGACGTTTCCAGACCTTTGTAAAGGAAGGGGTGGGGTCGGGATGGGCGTGTTAGTGGTATTTTTTGCCATTATACCAAAGTTTTGTTTTGTGCCATTAACAAAAAAAGAGTAATTGTTACTATTCTTGACAAAACTTCAGGAAAACACATTTAGCAATAGACAAACATAATGTAAGGGGGTGTTTGAGGGGGATGTGCTCCCTGAGGAGTGAGAAAATTTTGGAATTTCAAAACACAAATTACTCGATTTGGTGCATAGATTTTTGCTACTTGATGCTTCAAGTTTTAGCACTTTTCCATCCAAATCTCGGCAAGGCACTCCAGGGAAACACATTTAGCATTAGACAAACATAATATATAGGGGGTGTTTGAGGGGGGTGTGCCCCCTCAGGAATGAGAAAATTTTGAAATTTCAAAACACAAATTTCTCGAATTGGTGTTTAGATTTTTGCTACTTGATACTTCAAACTCTTTTTAAGTTATAGCAGTTTTCCATCAAAATATCGGCAAGGTACTCCAGGTAAACACATTCAGCAACAGAAAACTTTTTCTCTTTCCCTTTCCCCTTTCTCTTCTTCCCTCTTCGCCTTTTTCTTTCTTTACCTCTCTACTCCTTTCCATTTTCTCTTCCTTCCTTTTCCTTCTCTTTCCCTTCCCCTTTTCCCTCATATATTTCCACTTTCTCTGCTTTCCTCTCTCACTATTTTGTCTTTCTCTCCCTTTCTTCCCTTCCCATTTTTTGCTCTCCTTCCCGATTTTTGGCGTCCGGGGCAAGCTGCCCCCACTGGTTACGCCCCTGAATTTTAAAGGATGGGGACAACAAAATGGGGATTGGGTCTTCTTCAGAGAGCTCATTTTCAGAGCGATTTCCTTGTTAAAACGGGATAAAAAAAAGTCAATTTCTGTTTTTTGATGCATTAAAATTCTATATAACTTTCTTTTCCCATCATTGCCACATTCGTGGGGGTCTGGTATGAGTCGGCTACCAGAAGGCTTTTGCATTGGCTGTGCCCTGGCCAAAAGCTATGCAACTTTTGTCTTCGCACTTCCATCTGTTTTCATCAGCTTTTTTCCTTTCCTATTTTTTCTTTCCTTTCCTTTTCCTTTTCCTTTCTTTTCTGTTCTGTTTTTTTTTTTTGGGGGGGGGGGGGCTGGGCCCCTCGGGCCCCCCCTATGGATCCGCCATTGATATCTTTTTGTAAATAAATTTTTCATTTGGTTGAATTGCAATGTGCAGTGTTAAAGACAAACGCTACGATGTTTGCAACAGTTGCCATACGTATATCATGGAAGTGTATCACATATCCATCTTTGCACACATGGCATTGCCATTAAAGGTATCCCAAAGTGCACGCAAATCGGTTAAATTCTGTATTCATCATTGTACCTTAATGGGGGGTAGCATAATAAAATAGTGTTTTTAACTTGATATGTTTAATCTTGAAACCTCGTGTAGCAGGGATGTAAGTCCCCCGTTCTCATTTTCAAGGTTATATAGACAAGTATAGGCAGGCTATACTCAGGCTAACAACTCATTAGTTTCACGCTTTATTCCGTTATGATCATAGGTCATGAATTGGTCATGTCAATACGGGGGAGATATAACATAACAATGCTCTCTTCGTAGTTCAATGTAGTTTTATCCAAGACGTTTAATACCTACTGCAAGTTTGGTATCATTATTTGGACAATTTAATTATCTTTCAAATGCAAAAACTCCAAGACAATTGAACAAATATTATGAGATATATGGTTCAAAATGTGAGCCGAGTCAACAGGGGAGGTGGGGCGGAAAAGACGGTGGCGGAAAAGAATGAGAAATGAGTAACAAACGCATCTATTCATTCCGAAAAGTAATGGTAGGTGACGCATTGAATATAGTTAGACGAGAAAAAACGTTTTTTTGTTTTCATTTTCAGGGTATTTCCACAACTAGTTTCAACAAGGTTCAAAGGTTAAAATTTTCATGACAAGTTATGTAAATTCTGAAAATGTTGATGAAAAACAATGATGATTTGTTTTTAATGCATAATACCGTAACTGTACGGAACAACAGTAACAAATAAACCAAAGTCTATTCGATCTGGTTATTTTTGAGGTAATGCATGTTTGACTACCCTGTATACAAAAAAAAAAAAAAAAAACAGCAACATTGTCATAGTAAGCAAAAAGTTGAGTATTACTTGTGACTCAAGCATTTTCTTACTTCTAACTATTGCGCAGACAAATCACCAAATATCTTATGTCGGCATTCAATTCAATTCAAAATTTATTTCAATAGCACATTCAAATAGCACATTCAGAAACAACTCAGAATAAACAAAACAGTATTTTAAACAAAAGAATGGTATTGAGAGAAGGCCAGTAAGGCACAAAGGGCCATCCCCTAAGTAAGGCCTAAGTTACATACGATAAAAGAGTATGGCCTAAAAGATACAAAACACACATTCATAACACAAGGCATGCCCAAAACAACAAAAATGGTCATACATTATATTACCAAAATTGAATTGTATTTTTCTAATATAACAATTTCATTAATCTTTTTCAAATTTTTATAATTTAATTACCCTTAATATTTCATCTATGGACATTTAATGAACAGTTCTATTCTTTTTTACTGAGAACCCTATATGTCATCATTATAAATCCATACCTGTTTTTATGTTGGTAGCTGTTAAAAGAGGTGTATGAAGAGAGCAAATTCAACACACATTTTTGCAGTTTACTCCCTGTATAATTTTCACACACCCAGTATAATGTCAATATCATTTGTATATTTGATATCCTTGTAATGTGAGCTTCGAAAAAATGTATACTTTTATGTTCTTAAAATGTACATATTTAATCCTGTGTTGAGAAATATTCAAATTTGTGATGCTTTTCTCATCTAGTGGTAGGCCTATGTTGCACTTTTTCTGACCAATTCATGACTTATGATCTTATGGCCTATGGAAGGCCAACTACCATTTCAGGGGAACTAAGATTACTTTTACACAGGGTTAAGCGTTGTGTGTCCAGTATATGTTGGATTGTCCTGTAAATGTCTTCTTAGTTAAAATAAAATATAACATTCTGGGGATTTATAGTGCGCTTTCCATTTGTAATTCCACGCAGCCTCAGCACACTTTACAGTGGCCTAAGTAAGCTCTATTCCACGTGAAGCATCAGTCCAGGTTCTGCGACAATCTCTTGGAGAGCCGCTGAACCTTGATCAAAGCCCATTGTTTGCACCATTGCTGCCTGAATCAGCTCCCCGATTGTCGTACGGGTTTCCACGAGACAATTCCTTGTCCAAGGGAATTTCAAGCATACTCAACTTTTGGGCACCGTGGCGTTCAAATTTGAGACCTTAAGCTGAATTCAGACTCGACGCAAACGCAAACGCACGACGCACCGAGCATGTGCAGTAACAGATTTGAGGAGTTCCGATCAATCGATACCAAAACGCAACACCACTTGCGTCACTGCAAACCGAGTTGAGCAAAGCTCAACTTTCCATTGCGTTTTCATGTGATCGGCTGCCGCAGTCCGTTTGCGTTTTGAGTGTGAATTCATTTGCGGTGCCGTTTGCGGTGAAAATTATCGGAAACGCAACGCATTGCGTTTTGAGTATGAATCCAGCTTTACGCATCGCAAGAGAGTGCCTAACCGTCTGAGCTAACTTGACTGCTCAGGTTATATGACTTGATTC
The DNA here is from genome assembly GCA_000969725.1 of Ophiothrix spiculata. Taxonomy (NCBI): domain Eukaryota; kingdom Metazoa; phylum Echinodermata; class Ophiuroidea; order Amphilepidida; family Ophiotrichidae; genus Ophiothrix; species Ophiothrix spiculata. The sequence continues at coordinate 71,248 of JXSR01S050713.1, forward strand.
GATAAAATAATGCAAAATCATAAATACACTACGTGTTTCAACAACTTACATTCAATTGGCTGACTTTGTCCAAAAATTACTACAAAGTATGCCATATTATATTATAAACGTGAATTGGCTAATGAGTTATTTAGGTATAGTTTACCCTCCTGTGGAGGAAAAAGCGATAGATTGTTTTTCTGGTTGAGGTAGCCTGTTAGTGTGCCTCAAGCAAGCCATATCTGTAGCAGAATGTCTACATATACATATGTTGGAGTGTAACGATATCGTTAGTTCAAGACTCTACAAAATGATATTTGGATTAACTCGGTTTCGTTAACCTAAAGGTTATGCATTATTTATGAGTTCAGTGTATCAGACCTGCTTCCGTAAGACGGGTTGAAAGTTTTAAATGTAAAAATGAGTTTATTACATACATGTTTGAATTCGTCATAAGTGTCCGTTCATCTTGAACAAGCCTCTTGTAATTTTAACTTTTCCAAACATTTGCAAAGACCATGTTTGTAAATGATTCCAGAAGTCAGATTATGGTTCGTCAAAGTTTGTTATGGTTTTTAAGGTGAAATGGACATTACTGCATAAGTGATCAATAAGCCCTATGTTTTCTGTCGATGGTTCTCAGAACATAGATCATTTTCTTGAAATAAAACTTTGCTTGTGTTTGTTAATCTTCAAAGATTTGTTAATCTTCAAAAAGTCAGTTTAATTTTGGCTAATGTTCAATGTTTTATTTTTCCCTAATATAAAATATACACAACAATGGAATAACATAAATCTTACAATAAATGAGATTACTAAAAGTGATGTCTTACGGAATAGTACACCAGTAGCCCAGTAAAGCGTGTACCCCAAAATAAATGAAATTGTATCAAGAAAAAGACAGTTCATGAAATCAATGCTTGAACTCAGTCATAATTTTGGATAAGAGAAAACTTTAAGTTGCTTACGGAAATATTTTACAGTGTTTGATTCTTTGATTGCTTTTAATAGACAATAAATTCCACAGAAGTACATCTTTGCATGTATTTTCATCATTAGTGCAAAAAAACGGTCGCAAATATGACACACTTTATTTCTCATTTGTTTTTTTATTTTCCATTTAACGATCAAATTCAAAGCATCCGACGGAATAACTTTTAACAAAAACTAGCCGTATATCAAGTTTAAAGTTATTATAGCAGCAGAGTATCTTAGCAAGAGTAGGTCAAATCATTATTAAAATGCCCGCATATTTAACTTTCAAAACGTTAGAAATATTTAATTTAAGGATATGA
>JXSR01S050713.1:96652-107034 GCA_000969725.1 Ophiothrix spiculata
CTAATTCATAGATTATCCATGCTGTAATTTGGGCAAAGGCATTTTCTAATATGAATGGTTCATTTTAATCGGGAACTCTATTACTATCAAAATATTTATAGATCTTGCCCGGATTCCTCTTGACTAATCCCACAACTGACCAACCTGCCCTCTGTCTATTAAATATTTTGACCAATAAAATCCAGATCTATCCTAAGACTACCAAGTTAGTGACCAAGCAATGAGACTGTGGCGCCGCGAGGTTGCCCTGTACTGAATATATGGTATGCGTTTGGGTATGTCTTACAAGTTGACGCTCTGGTTATGTGGTTTACCTTTGGGTTTGTCTTTACAAGTCGACACTCTGGTCAAGAGGTACCTAACTAGGTTTAAAATAATCTAGAAACAAAAAATTATTGACAAACCGTTCTGTTGAAAACCGACCTGTTCATGAATGCATTTCGACCAAACTAGTATATAAGACTTGTGATATCATTATTAGGAACGTTGTTTGCTTTCATTTGCAAATAAGAACTGGATGAGCGTTTGAACTTTCCGTTCTTGCGCTAAATGATGACATGTAGGAAAGACATGATGCATTAAAGGAAATTGTGGGTCTTTAATTATTTACGTCAAGGATTATTACGTCGCTACGTTTTCCCCTGTTGACAATCCTATATGGTTGCAGCTGTTGCTGTATTCAAGAAACATCCCTCATCTATTGTCAAAGATAAAAAATTAAAATATAAATACCGCCTCAAAAAGAAACAACATCAAAATATATACAAGTACAGTGTTGGTGTAGGTTTAGTACTTAATAATAATTAGAACATAATTCTTAGATTATCCGTACACGTTACAAAAGTATTTTCTGAAATTGAAATGGTGGACTAAATATTTTTGTTATGTTAAGAACTGATGATCCATAAACACAATAGACCTTTTCAGAATCCATTCGGAAATCTCCGGATCATTGATCACAAGGCCATTTTTTTCAACAAATCATGTACAAGCTCGTTAGTATGTACGATTTTGTTCTTAAAATTTTCCGAAAATTCTCTTACATATCAGTGCAATAAAAGTGAAAGTAAATAGAACCAGACCCATACATTATTGGATGCACTAATTCTAAACAACTTTTGGCTGATGGTACCATAAGCTCACCGACACAAAGAGTGAAATTTCCATTTGATATCGCCTAATTACGATTAAAATTTCATAAAGTCACATCAGGGCGATTACACTAAAAGTGACTCGTTAGTGATAACGCTAATTACAAGTTCGAATTCGTAGGCAATTGGTAGCAGCTCAGTAAAATAAGGTCAACTGAAAGTATTGTTTTTATATTGACATCTCAAGTTGAGTTATTTCAAAAAAGAATACTATTGTTATTCAGGTCATGCATGATCTAAATAAGCGAGAAACACAAAATTATTGACAAATCGTTCTGTTGAAAACTCGGTACGTTTTAGGTTAATATTGCAATGAGCATTAATACTTGCTGTTCATGCGCTGAAAGATGTAGGAAAGACATGACCCAATGCAGTAAGTTTTAGAGCTCTAATTATTAACGTCACGGATCATTACCGAGTTTATCACTGTTGACATTTCAAGATACTCGCAGCTGTTAGTAGGCATCATTCATCCCTGGGTACATATCAACCAAAGAACCTTTATATTAATTAAAATGTAAACATGGTCAACTTGGAAAAACAACATCATGATGAAAATCAAAATAGTGCACTTTGTAGAAATACGGTATAAATATGAGCTTTCAAAACAATATATTCCAGTTATAAATATAACAGTTCTTGTTAACATTTCTTTTAGTTATTGTATCAGCAGATTTGAGCTGAGCGTAGTATTGCATACAATTTCACACATTAAAACAAATATTCTGCTCGATTAGATATTTCTAAATTACCCACATTCGCCTTATGACACGGATTGTAGCTGCCTCAACAATCTCAAGCGAGTGAATCACTGAGCATCTAGGCATACATTAGAGAAAATCTGTAAAAAATATGTATTTTCAATGAAATGGCATCTATATACGATCAAAGGAGAGAGTGTCACCACTACGAGCATTATTTAAAAAATTGGCTAACCTCACTCATGTAGGTTAACTTATTTGGGTAAGAATGATGATCGGGATAATCATTATGAGCCGATGATTATAATGGAATAGCCATGTACTTTGTCTGCTTACCGAAATCATGTAAAGCATTTAACAATATTTGACATTGTACATTAACTACACAGCATTTATTTATGTTTTACACAGCATTATTAGATGACATTTAAATGCATGTATATAAATCTTGTAGTAAATGTTAGTAGTGTTGGTATTTGCGTGATTTTCTAGTAAAGTAAAACAAAAACAAATAAAAAAAACCCGCTTCAATAAAATTGGCAGATGATGTAAGTTGGTTAAGGTTTATTGGTTAAAGAGGCAAAAGTAGAAAATATCATGTTTTCTCTTTACGAAATTGCTACTATCAATAATCGAAATGACAAAATGTTACGGGAATGGATCAGTGGTGCAAACCCTTGATATTTCATTGCTTTCAAACATTCTGTTACCTTGCACAATATTACGTTGTATACTTGAACCGGGTTGCCTATATTAGTGTTAAAAGCGTGCATTGAATGCCAACTCCGGGATATCCCTTCTCTAAGTGCAGGCATCAAAAGCACAATTTAGAATACCGTAATAAGATTATCGTGCCTACAATAACATTCTCAACGGGAGTTCAAAATTGCCTGAATCTCATTATTCCTTGTAAGTACTAGTAATCTCATTATCCATGCTAAGGAAGTCGATTTAAGTATTTTATATCAAAAGCAGCTTATTTATATTATGCTTTCTTTTTTGTTTTTGAATCATATACCTCTCTGACTTAAAAAAAAACCCGTCTAAGTTATCAACAGAATATTGGTATTAGTATTGTAAGGTTAATGTTGCCATTAATAGAGTATAATCTCACGTATAGTCATTATGTTTATTTTTTGCAAATAATGTTTTTGAACGTACGTACAACAAAAAAGATCACCTTATTTCTGACTATATCGACTCTTGCCAACATTATTCAGGTCGTGTATCAAAAACTTTAAATTGAGCTGTTTTATGTGTTGATAATATTTCATACAAGGATTCTGTCAAAAACAAATTTTAAAGATATTAAACTTAATGGAATAAAAAAAAACCGCAAAATGATTTTACTCTTTTCATATAATTATACGATATTAGGACAGTCAGTGTTGTTTTCAATACTTTATTTAATTTTTACAAAGTTAAATTGACCCCAATAGATTGTGCAAACGGTCAGTGTTTTCTATAATACCATTTTTGGGATATCCGGTATTCGCGCTTACAGTGATTTTATGTGGGCAAATAGAAGTGACAATGTCAATGTACGTAAAGCTAAGCTTCTGAAACATGTACATGAATAACTGTCAGCACTTAATATCAGTGGAATGTACAAAACAATTTTGTGATTTACTCTCCCTATGAACATGCTGCGGTTGTATTAGTCTAGAAACCCGGGTTTCATTATACACTAGCATACTCTTGCCTCATTCCCACGGTGTTAAGTTTCCATCTACCAATGTTAAAGACGCTGAAGTTACTACTAATTTCGGTAGATACGTAAGTTATTTTTACTTATTCGTATTTAGGGACATTTTTGTTATTCACGTTTAAGATAAACAGCTACTAAACCTATTATATATACATTTAATACTTAAATACATGCATTATTCAAGATATTCTCATTTTTACCCACTTAGTATTGTTATATAACGATGATATTGTTACCAGGGGGGGTAGGACATGACGTCAGCAGATTTTGAAACTCCCATTCAAAAAACTTGAATTTTAACTAACGCTCAAAAATTTCATTTTATGCCCTTACTTAGTGTATAAACATGTGCAGATTTCAAAACCGTTGAGGTTGGGACTTCAACCCCAGAAAACTAAAAAGATATTGTGATTATTATAAAGAACTACTTTTCTTTTCATTTACGCATTGAAATATACGGGCGATACTACGGATGACTACGCATCAAATCTGAGTAAACAGTCCGGTAAACAGGCAATTAAAGGGATCGTCCTACCACCACTGATTGTTACATACAATGAAAATTCTATTCACGATCTTAATATACAGCCAATGTGACCGCTATACATAAATTTCCTATTTGAGGTGTCAAAATCAACACATAAAACGGCTCAAGTTCTAGTTTTTGATACACGACCTGAATAATGTTGGCAAGAGTCGATATAGTCAAAAATAATGGATGATCTTTTTAGATGTACGTACGTTCAAAAACATTATTTGCAAAAAATAAACATTATGACTATACGTGAGATGCATACTTGCCATACTCTATTAATGGCAACATTAACCTTACAATATTAATACCAATATTCTGTTGACAACTGAGTCTTCGTTTTATTGCTTGTGTGAATTAGTTAAAAATATTGATACAATTATCGATTTATAAGTTTTTATTAAAAACATGATAACAATATATTTCCTAATACCGTATAGCATGATAACGAGTTTTATTTATATCCAATTAAAAGTGGGACCTGAAGTCGGACATTTGACTTATAACGTTTGAAACAAAATGACTTGTGCTGTGTAGTATTTTTTGAATTTCGTACAAGGATTCTGTCAAAAACAGTTTTAAAGATAAACAAAATATTTTTAACTTATTCGCACAAGCAATAAAATGAAAATTTGCAATTCTATGTTTTATTAATAACAATAAAACCGGGAAGCACTGGGGCATGCTTACCTTATTCTAGAATCTCTAATAAACATTTTAATCATGCCTTTTCAATGTCTTGAGTTCCGATTTACTCTTTTAATAAGTTCCTGCTGCAATACTACGTTCAGGTTAACGGGTTAACGTTAACTGTAAAATGATACATTTGCAATCTGCACAATTAGTGTATATTTCCGATTATTGATCTCGATATTAATATTCTATACTTTTAATATACCAGAAAATAATTCGTCTGCTCTCCAACCAATGTTCTTGTGACAAAATTAGACTATCACACTAGCTAGTACTTGATTGGTTGAATAGAATTTCATATGATCTTGCGTTCAGAGATTTTAAAAAGATCTTTTACATTAACCAATACCAGCTTGATTTAATGTTGGTTTCAACCTACCTTAAATGATTAATATATCAGGTTTGATATGGTTGTCAGTTAATGTTCTAAGCTTAGCATCCCCTCCTGAATATCAAGAAAACTATGTGACCAATTTGGAAGTAATTTAATACTTTCAGGTTGAGGATAGTTTCCCCGAATGGAAAATGAAAACGGACCAGCTGTTAAAATCTGAATGAACATCGCTTATCATCTCTATTTAATACGCACACATTGATTAAAATGTAAACATGGTCCTCTGGGACATCTTAGAACTTCGAGGAAAGATGTATGCGTGCCTGGGGTATCGAAATGCTTTGGAATACTAATCTTTACCAGTGTAAGGAAGTAATGTATGGTTATTAGGATCTGGTGATTTATGATTTCGTTCATTCATAGACGCCAAATATCGTTGGGGCAGATTACACTTGACTCTTGTGGACTTTATTTCCAGAGGCATCTGAATGCTTATGTAATTAGAACTAAAATTACCAAGATAATCCAAACAATTTAAAGACAAATTTAAATTCGAAACCAAAGATTACATTAGGACGTCCGAGGTGCCTATCTCTATTTCCTTAGTGTTTAGACCAGACGCCATACACCATTCCTATCGCTTAACGAGTCTGATTTAGAATTAATTACTATATCATTTTAGCTTTCTTGCAAAACAATATAATTACACAATAATAATATGGATATCTAAAATGAAACATGATGAATGAATGATTTGAAAGGTTAATCAAATTTATTACAAAATTACAAAATGTTGATCCCCAAGTAACACAATATCGCGACTCACTAGCATGGGGTTATAAATGATTGAAAAGAAGGTTTTAAAAACTGAAATTATAATATGATATTCAAACATGATCTGTTTGTCACACATTATATTGCCGAAACAAACAAAGAATGTTGTACGTATTGTTTTGATCTATATGTGACAAATAAAATCTATGATGTGACCTAGCACGCTTAGTTTTTAGTTATGAATAGACTTTTAAAATGACTATAAATGTGTCCCGTGAAATGTATAGCAGAATTAACTGTAGCTGACGTCTGTCTTCGGCGTCTTTAACGGTGATGAAAACTTAGCACCGTGGGAATAAGGCAAAAGCATGTTACGCATTCAATTGGCGGTCTGGTTTCTAGGCTAACACAATATTAGTAGGTTCATAGGGAGAGTAAATGACTGAATGGTGCATACCTATAATTTTTACTCTAAGCGTTTACAGTAATGCATGTACCAGGTGTCCCAAAAATGGTTACATGTAGAAAAATTATTGTGCGCAAAACAATAGTAGTTAGAGAAACGAAACTTTGCACAGATTATGTTACAACCATCTTCTAGATACTCATAAAATTTTAATATGACAGGATTATTATATTTTGAGTGATCAACAAAGATAGACACCTATGTCAGAAACGCATTTATTTAAAATTCAACAAAATAATAAAAATACGCGTTTTGTGTTATCTTAATGTGGAACATTTTTTAACCGATAGTGTAGAAGGACTATCAATTGAACTCTCTTCCAGTATATCTTTTATAAAAAAAATTAATACCTGCATTCCATGCATTCCAGAATGAGTTGTTTATATCAAACCTGTCAATCAAATTCTGGCGCGAAGGTTGAATGATACTGCAATAAGCATATCCAAGTTTTCACGGGTAACATTAATTCTTTTAACTGTTTAAACTGTGTGTAAATTTTGAATAATCATCTGCAATATAAACGAGACATGTTTAAATTATAATTTTCTTTATTTATTAACAAAAGTCCGATAAAAATCCGCTATAAGAAATAGCAGAATTTCGAATCGGTGACCATTTTTGCCCTAAATCAGATCTCGACATAATTTTCGAACCTGAGGTTATTTATGACGTCATAATTACGTAACACGTCATCGGATTTTTATGATTTTGTATAAATGGAATGAAGAGACCCTACCCTATAGTATGGTATATCAAAGCAACTTAGCTGTGGGTCTGTAAACTTCACATGGGGTTGGACAAGGGATAAAATTACATCAAACGAACATTCGTATCTATCTTTATTGATAACTCAAAAAATTATAATGCTGTGATATTTAAATTTTACGAGTATCTAGATGAGGGATGTAATATACTGTGTGAAAACTACTATAGTTTTTGCACACGGTCATTTTCTACATGTAACCATTTTTTGGGACACCTGTACATGATATACTAGTCATACTTACTGCCCTTTCCGTATAGCCACTGGGAATTGTAAACTTTAGAAGATGCGTATATCGTTTAAATTAAATCATTTGTAATGATCATACTTACTATATTCTTGGTAGCCTTTAGAAATTATGAACTTGAGAAGGTGTGTATTTGCATTTAAAATCCTATTCTTTAATATGAAAAAAGTGATCGTGCTTACTATCTTTTATGTTATAAATTATAAATTCTGACAAAACTATTCCCTTCATAAGAACAAAAAACCTGAGATGTTTATTGATAGCATGCATGCTAGTAACATTAAGTATTTATATTCATAACATTTTCACATATTTGTTTAATAATTTTGATTTTTAATAAAAAACACAGGTGCAAAAATTACGCCTTTATGCATGGCGATGAAATGTAACAATTACATGACATGGAAAAAAACATAGAAATCTTCCTACTGACCCGTTGTGACAATGTTCCATTTGAAAAATGAACAGCTATTGATATCTACTCGTTTTTTTATTCAATTTTATGTTGAATTTTTATTGAAATATCGAAGGTAAACAGCAAAGCAAAGAACTACAAACCTTGCAAATATTCAGACTTATTAAAATGATTTCGATGATTAAAATGATTTCGATGATGCATGTGTTAGTACTTAATTAATTTTGGTTTTCAAAGAATGTTCTCTTACTACTGTATCAAATATTAATAAATCAAAAGAGTGTGTTTAATGTTCAGCTGATTAAATATCAACATGAGTTAATTTAAGCATAGTGCAATCCTGGATTGTAAAACAGCAGACGCTTCAATGTTCTTAAATCTTGAGATAAGGATAATTTCATGAAATAAAGAGTGTTACTGACGATCGATAATAAACCCAGATATAACTGTTAGGGGTTTTTTTCAATCGTAAAACCATAAGTTAAATATTTATCGTGACTTTCCGTTTAAGAATTTAATGAATTGAAAACTCAACATTTGTTTAATAGTTTAAAATTCTCTGTAATTAAGACTATTCAAAACAAAATATAGTTCTAGTTTAGATTCGAATTATACATAAAAACTGTTCAAGCATCATGAGGAATTTAATTTTGCTTCTCACTGCACTCAATGAAACAAGAGGTAAAATGTTTGATGTAAGCGTTGGCTTATAAATTAAATCATTTAAATACAGCCATGCATATACATCAATTCGTCGGTCCTATCACACACGGTTTTCGGCTTATAACTTAAATCATTTAAATAAAAATATAAATCAATACCCCAAAACTTCGGTACTCGTTTGAATTCAGTCTATTAAATCTAGTTAAAACATTAAGCAAATACAATTTGATAAATACAGCAGGTACATATTATTTAAGTATCCATCTATCACTAGGAGCTATTACTTTTTAAGCTTTTGTTACGACGACGAATAACGTTGACGAATTTTTATTCATAAGAATAAGATACTTTAAATTGGGCAATATTCCGAACAGATACATAACAAAGTATATATTTTTTTGAAATTGACATGGTGATATCATTTAACATAAATATCTATTCTCAACTCTAAGCTTGATGCACCATATGGGAAACTGGAGATTTTATCAAAGAATACTTTACACTAATGTTGACCTATATTTTGGACCTTGCACATCTGGTCATTAAATGAAAATAGACAACTTAAAATAACTTTAACGTAATATGTCTGATGAAAAGTATGGCAGTGATAATTATAAGTGACGCCTGTCTTCGGTGTCGTTTGCAACAATGTAAACTTCTCAATGTGGATGTGGGAATGAGGGAGGATCTTATTGCGCCGAAAAATATAGTATTCGGGTTTTTTGGCTAATAAAATATCAGTGCGAAGGTACATAGAGTAAATCACTAAATAACCTTAGTGTTTAGAGTTCACACTGATGATCACGGCTAATGTCTTTCAGGTATCAAGTACCCAGTTAATAATGTATCATGTACCCAATTAAACTTTTATTCTCAAAATGCATTTTCATAGTGTTTTTTGGCATACATAGTTAATAAAACAGAAAAGAAATAATTTCCAGTACATTTAGCATAAAATGTGCAAATTACGAATCTAATATGGCGGCGGATGGCGGCCATATTGGCTATTTTTGAAACGCAATATCTAAAAAAACACCTGAAATTCTAGTTTTCACAAACATCATTCATTTTATAATCCACAGGTATTGACTATTAATTTTTAGGGTTTTATTTTTCAATTTGTTTGGTAGAAAATTGGTTAAAGAAGAAATTCCATGAATTAGTATATGCGTAACCCCGTATTCTAGAAATGAAGAAAACAATTAAAAACATAAAACGATCAATACCTGACAAACATAATAAGAATGTATGTGCAAAAAATTAAACCATTTGAACGTGGTGAACTTTACTTATCATTTTTCAAAGTTTGAAAATCCATGAAAATTCCAAATCTGAGAAAAATGCAAAAAACGTTCATCGTACCAATTACTTGTCTTTATACACAAGTTGTTAACGCATAAAAACACATTTAGGTATACAATAATTTTAGATAGTATGTTTATATATTTTATGGACAAACATGACTTAAATCTGTGAAAATTTATTTTAAAGGTCAAATTTGTTTAAAATCTCAAGTTGAAAAATAATAAAATACATAAGAAATACACTGTGTGTAAAAGTATAGGAATTTAGCAAAGTGTTCCGAATTTCAAGTTTATTATCATAACTATGGACAGAGATGTTTTTGTACATAGATTTGTTTGAAAAAAAATGCTATTAGTAGGTCGAAGCCAATTGAAAACTACCTTGTATATGAATGGTTATGACACAAGTAACACTTGGAAACATTGAAAATTAAATGAAACAATTGCCTTCTCTCTCAAAATAAATCAAATTGTTCAAAAATGCCACAAATCGGTTTAAAATCCAATGTGGCGCCTATGAAATATGTTTTACTTTTAAATTGGTCAAAATTATTAATTTGAAAATCGAAGCCAATGCATTTTCTGTCTCAATTGAAGAATAAACATATTACTTATACAAAAAATCTATGTA
>JXSR01S050723.1:0-12317 GCA_000969725.1 Ophiothrix spiculata
TATTGGTCGAGCTATGAGTTGCAAAAATATTGGGCGAGACGCAGTCGAGCCCAATATTTTAAAACTCATAGCGAGACCAATAAATATCGGGCGTAAATCATACAATTTTATCATTATCATGTTTTGGATCCAATATTTTCCCACACTTGGACACCTCAAAACATGATAATGACCAAACTTGGTCACAACAACACTTACCCCGGCTGCTACAAGTCATGTGACCTTTGACCCCACAAAGGTCACACAGGGGTCACAGGCATCAGGGTTTAGTTGTACAATCTTATGATTTGAGCATATGAAGCAGCTTATGACCCCAAATAAAAATAGTGCTTTTTGGGGTGACTCGAGGTCACATGGGGTCACACGGGTCAAATATTGATTTTTACCAAAATCACCATAACTTCTACAAACAATGACGGATCTTGACCAAACTTAGTCAAAATATTCTTTGACCCTGCCCCAACATGCCATGTGACCCATAGGGGTCACAAGGTCACATGGGGTCACAAGGGGTCAAAAACAAGATTTTTACAAAATCGTTTACAGCTCCACAGGGTTACATTGCATGATTGTATAAGTCATGTACAGTAAGTAGCTCATGAGTCTTAACACAAGTTGTGCTCATTGGGGTGACCCGAGGTCACATGGGGCCACACGGGTCAAATATTGATTTTTACCAAAATCAACATTACTTTTACAAACAATGACGGATCTTGACCAAACTTGGTCAAAATAATCTTTGACCCTACCCCAACATGTCATGTGACCGATAGGGGTCACAAGGTCACATGGGGTCATAAGGGGTCAAAAACAAGATTTTTACAAAAACGTTTTAAGCTCCACAGGGTGACATTGCATGATTGTATAAGTCATGTATAGTAAGTAGCTTATAACAAAAATCTTAACAAAAATTGTGCTCATTGGAGTAACCCGGGGTCACATGGGGTCAAATATTGATTATCAAAATAATCATGATTTCCATAAAACATTTTATTTCCTCACGTTGCATTATTACGTGGCTTATGTATTCAAAGTGTTGTAGATTGTAACTCTCAATCGAACAAGGGTCACATATGAGGTCACATGAGTCGGCAGTGTCCGCGTCACTACAGTGACGGAATTCAGCTCTAGTTTGTGTTGGTTCCCATCTTGTAAAATCCGCCATATCTCGGTAAATGAAAACTCCAGGAACGTGTATTTCTCCATGTTTGTAGATATACATGTACACTTTGAACTAAGACCCTTTCTGTGTTTACCTAGGTGACACAGACAAAATGGGGAACTTAAAAGCACAAAAACCTCTAAAATTTGGGTCAAACTCGTGTTCCATAATACGGAATAACGAAAGTTAAATTTGCCGTAGTTTCTTTAATACTTTACCTGGACGCTTGACATTTTACCAGGTTATTTTACATATTATTGGTTACAAATTACGATCAAACAATGTTTGCTATGTGATCCATAAGGAGCGTACGGCGCATAGACTCTCCATGCGGATATTCCACTAGTGATTGAAGAGTTCGGACAGGTGTATTAGCCCAAGTATCAAGCACAGCCTAAAGTTACCCCAGTAAATGGTGGTTTGATGTAACTTGTTGTTCATCGATGTGTTACTTCAGCCAAGAAGTCCTCAATAGAGTTCATATCTGAAGATCTTACCAAACAGGGCAAGTGTCCAACACCATGATCTTTCATAAAACAAGCTCGTATTAAGAACATTTGTAAACTATCACTATATTCAAAGTGGCGATCATGCTAGGAAACCCCTGGAGAAAATATATTGACCAAACACCTTTCCCAGCGACCCTTTGGCTGAACTACAGATCAATTTCAATTTTAAGTCCCATCAATGAGATAACGTTGTCTTCAGAGCTTAAACTTAATTTGAAATATATTGCCAATAAGGACGCATCATGGCCGCAGATGTACAGAGAAGGGTTATACTGAAGCGTGCATGCTATCAAGAATGTATCCAGAAGAAGGTATCATTGCCTTCTGAATGCTGTACATGCAGGTGGAAAATCGGCTCTGATCACCTTGGGGCTCATTCTCCGATAAACCGTGAAATGTTGAAATTTCGACTACTAACAACTCATGAAAAACATACAAAATTATAAACTCTTATGGCTTCTGAAGAAGAAAAAGTGCATGGGAGATGTTTTAAAAATACTTGATTTTTAACCATTGTATTCCCTATACCTAATGTTCGTATCTGTTGGTTCGTATCTGTTAGAATCTTTTTTTAAATATTCATTATTGAGAAAATTAGTTTTCTTACAAACTTGATCTTTACACTAAATTAGAAGCTCTACACATACTACACTGTGGTGTAGTATTTCGCTCATAGTGTACCGCGTTTTGCGAAAAGGCGACAAAATGTGTGGTTCGTATCTGTTGCGACGTGACAGTCACATAGGTTTTTTTTTGATATTAATATCCCTGTAAATCATTACTGTAAATATATAATTCTATATAAAATATATGTTATTCAAGACTGAAGTTTACTTGATAAATCTAATGCGGAATCATCCATCAACATATTGATTTTCACACTTTGTTATCGATTTTAGAATTTGGTTCGTATCTGTTTGTAATATTGGCGACATGATTCAAAAAGCTATTATGTCATATTAAATACTTAATATAATTAAACTTTATATGTCATTACTAATACCTATTACGGGCTATTAAGAAATATGCATTGCGTTTGAAATGCCCGAATATTTTAGGAACGGGGCCACATAAAACGTAAAAAGTCTGGCTGGCGACATGGGGAAAAGTAACGATTTGGCATTTTCAGATTAATCGTTATCTACTTTCCTGGCATGCTAAAATGTTTAGCTTCACACATGTTACTAATGTGACTTTAATGTATCAACTAGATCACTCAAATTATTTGTAATAGGCGTAACAACGCTAAACTAGTAACACGAACATGAGCGACACCAAAACGGCAAAGTTGCACGCTTTATCTGAGAATGAGCCTTCAAGGAAGGCAGCTTCCATCAGCACTAGTAAAGATGCATTCTAAAAGTATTGATAATGTCATTGGCTAGAGGCATCTTCGATAACAATTTTGTGCTCCACTATGACAACTTCGCCTCTGTCGTGCTCGTACAATCCGGACTTTCCTGGAAGATCAGGATGTTGAGTTCTTTCCCTGTCCAGCAAGATCTTCGGATATTAATCCTTATGGGAACATTTGGGTTAAGAACCACGCGGGATTAACAGCATGTTATATTGAACCTTCGAGGTGAAGGAGTGTTGTGGGCTGTGTTTGGTTCTTTGGCTGAGATACCCGAATAAACTCTCCAATAAAAAATGGAATGCATGCCATGCAGAGTCATGACGGTGTACGCCTCTCAATGATGACAAATGAGATATTGATTGATCACAGATTATCGAGAACATTGTGTTAATCAACTCTGTAGAGTTTCACATCTCTAGGTAACGTATGAAAGAAAATATGACAAATTCGTTTTCATTTGTTTCATATTGCAAGATGGAAACCAACACAAAAAATATATTCCATATTTAATGTCAAGTCTGTAAATGGCTGGCTTTGATAAATGAAATAAGACGTGCATTTTCAAAGATACTTTTTACAATGTAGGCCCTATAAGTAAATTATTGAAAAAGACCAAAACGAACTTACCATGCACGATCAAAATAGTCCTTCAAAGCTGATCGGTGCAGTTTCTTGCGATGATGTCACTTTACATAAATTCAGAAGGTTTAGCCTGATAGAGACTCGATATAATTCAAACAATACCGCCCGGCAATACCGTTAATTGCGGAAAAAAATAATGTTCGCAAAGTAGACGCATCAAAACCAAAATAGAGAACTTCAGCAAAGATTGATGATGGATTAGACTTCTGCACTACAGAACTTTTACATACCTCAGTATTAGTTATAGATCTCCACTTTTATATTCAACAAAGATAATTTTATTTCCCGCTTCAGTGCTTACTTTTAAAACATGTACACACCTACATTTATATGCGTACACCAGGCGTACACCTTCGTTGGGTAGATGTTACGTGTTATATTTTTGTTTTTGTATAACTAAAATACGGAAGTTAACTGCGTAAAAAGAACAAAATGTCAATATCACATAAGCGTGAATAAACTTTCATAAACGAGTGATTTATGATATGTGTCATATTATCTATTATCTAGGGTGCACTATAACATTGGCACTGCATTCACAATGTCATGCACTTTTCCCTTTTGACTGTACCAAATATTTTTTTCATTTCAAATGTCCGGGTGTATGAAAGTGTAATAAATTGATTTACAGGAGAGTCCTGTACAAACAAACGAAACTAAAGCATCTCCAAACATAAACAATTGAAGAAATTTTGAATATGTTGTTACCCTCAAAATACAGATTACACTAGTCTGATAACTTTTTATTGTAGTAGAAATAAATAAATATGTACCGTATAATATATAAACTACATGTATTTTCAACTACATGGTCATATTATATAAAAGCTCTGAAACGGCAACTACATGACTAAAAAATTTAATTAATTAAAAAAAAATAATGATAATCTTTCTAAAAAAGTATCTTTATAACCATAGTTTAACAATCCTTTTAAAGTGCTAGATATAATACCTACACTCTTAGAAAGAAAGTATCAAATATGAGACAAAAAGGATCAATTTTGATCCTTTTTAGGTATCAAATATGAGCTTATCCTTTAAGGATCAAAGTGATCCCAAAAAAAGGATCGAAAATTTTGATCCGAAAAAGGATCAAATATTTCTTATAAAAAAGACCTGCAAAAAACATCACACTGAAGTGACGCTAGCAGGGTTTGAACCCACGCCGCACTTATACCTGCTGGTAATTACGAGACCTATGCTCTAACCACTCGACCACGCCGGACTGTGTGATGATATCAACGTATTTATATATGTTACACCATTGTATACATTCCCCGCTGTGTAGTGGATATTGGGTTGTACTCAAATATGAAACAAAAGATACGTTGGATCCAAACGCGGTATCAAATATGAGCTCATCCTTTCCGTATCAAAGTAAACCAGAAATACGGATCAAAACTTTGATATTGTAATCAAAAAGGATAAAAATAAAATGATCCTAAAAAAGGATCAAAAATGATCCTTGTGAATTTGATCCATTTGTATATATTGATCCGCAAAAGGATCAAAAGTGATCCTTAAAGGATCAAAAGTGATCCTTAAAGGATCAAAATGAAATGATCCCGAAAACTACTCATATATTTGATCCCGGCCTTCTAAGAGTGTACCTCGTCATTTGTAGTTTGTGGATATTTCCATTCCTGGTTTTTTTCACGCGCTACGCGCGCATGTCAAAAATACATGACTTTTTCATAGACTGTTTTTGCTGGAAGATTTTTTGGCCTTAGTTGTTGAATTCCCCCCCCCCCCCAATCGTTTTGAAGATCCTGGAGGGAAAGCCACTGGAAACCGACCAAACCAACGTTAGGAGAGAAAATTAATATGTATTCACTGGTGGCACCAAGGAAGACAAAGCGGGGAGGTGGCTTTTGCGTCCCCTATCCCCCAACTTTCAGTCACTGACAAAATCATCAACACTCATATTAACGTTACCACTTCTTAGATATTAAAACGTATAGTGTTAAAAACATTTACACGCTTCGCGCGTTTATCAAGCATTTATCTCTATTTCTAGCTACAAATAGCAAAGTTGTTTCAAAATTTCGCGTGCTGCACACAATCGGATTTTACACCACTTTTTACAAATCCGCCACGGGCAATAGATAGCTTATGCCAAGATCCAAATTATTGTAAGTGTTAGGGCCAAATTAAAGTCCTTTTTGAGCTACCAAATATTTTTTGTAACAAGTCTTTGTTATCTTATAATCTAGAAATATAAATTCAATGCATCTACTAATCAATAACGGATAATTGGTGCTATAAATCACCAAACATTTTCACCAAACAAATTTGGTGAGAATGTTTGGTGATTTGAACACCAATTATCCGTTATTGATTAGAAGAGGCATTGGAATTATATTACTAGATTATAAAATAACAAAGACTTGTTACACAAAATATTTGGTAGCTCAAAAAAACTATAATTTGGCCCTTAATCATGTGATCAGTCGTATTTCTTAAACAGAATCAAAGCCATAAATAATCAGGAAACGGGCAGCATTAATGCTGTGTATTGAATTTTAGCTAGGCAATTTTCAAAATAAATCAAGTTCTGTTAAAATTATTTTAATTATATCTGAAGGCAGAAAATATAAAACAAAATCTGATGCAGACGGAGTTATATATTTTTGTCTTCATTGAAATGGAAAGGCGACAAATTAAAACCGTGGCGAGTTTTCAAAACTGGTGACTTTACATAATCATCCCGTACTTGGAAATGAAATGACAAAATGCTCTCATTCTTTTTGCAAATGAAAGGCAAAGAAATGTACTATCAATGAACATAATTCTGAAATTGAAAAAGGAACGGGAAGTATTTTTAAAGATTTATTCTTAGTACTAATCATTTTGATACACACTGTAGTATACCTAGTGTGTATATACATGTATAGATGTATATATTAAATAGGGTTATCTCATAGGGCCAAACGAGACTTTTGAGTGAATGAATGGACGCTCTAGTTGTAAAATGGCTCATACATTTTTTCAGTTTCATTTGTTTCCCAACCTGCTGATGACGATTTCCATGGCTGTTGAATTATGCGTAGGACCCGGATTTTTCTGTATCATAAAAGTTCCTTTGCCATTAATGCATTACGCACTTCCTCGAATGTTTCGAAGTAAAACAATGTCGTTCAAATGTAGGTCAATTTTTATTTATTGTGTACCAGTAAACATTCTACATGGAAATGGAAATGGTTCCGATTTTCACCTGGAAAAAACTATGAAATTACGTTTTCTGTATTATTTAATGCCCGGGATTCATGCCTGTGGATTTTCAGTGGAAAACTCAAGAATATTTGCCCATGCAATTAGATGACATCTGTCATGTAGTAATACTATAATAATGCTTGACAAATATTGAACAGTCTACATGTTGCATTTTATGTGTTTTACAGATTATACAGTTTGGTTCCAACATTAGGGTCAAAACATAGTTTTTTTGAGCTATCAAACATTTGGGGCATCAAGTCTTTGTTATCTTATATATAATCTGATATAATTAAATAGTTCCAATATATTTTCTAATAATAACGGATGCTTGGTGTTGAAAATCACCAAACATTTGACATCTAAGAAAAATGTTATGGTGTATTGATTTTTCATCACCAAGCCTCCGTTATTAATAGAAAATATATTGTAACTATGATAATAGATTAAAAGATAACAAAGACTTGTTGCCCCAAATGCTTGATAGCTCAAAAGAACTATGTTTTGACCCTGTGATATCACATGAACGCCCTAACACATGAGTATAATCTTAAACATTGATTTTATATGGCAAATGAACATGCTGAATGCTTAGATTGTAAAGAAAACTGGGAATCATTTTGTAAATAATAATTGTTAAAAAAGAAAGTGAAAAAGAAAAGAAATTTAGCTAGATTGTCTAACATTTTTCATTGAAGAGCATTGTCAAAAGCTTATAGTGTTGACTGTTTTCACCACTATACAACGATTTCAAATGATGTAATCTATGAGTAGCTAGTGTGTCCAAGTTTTGAGAAAATTGGCGGAATTCCATCAGTACTAATATTGTTTATGTTAATTCGCGGCTGGCATTTCCAATTGACAATTGCCGTACTAGTATATATAAAAGAAAGACTTCATCTTTAGTAAGACGATTCTTAAGCTTGACATGCCTGGCTTAAGCTTAAGCTTCCAAACAGCCAAGTTCGGGTGGTAACAAAAGCCATTTTTGATCATTCAAATTCTATGAGTGACGTGAACTGAACTGGAAAAAGATATGAACTAGCGAAAAACAGCAATGTCTTACTGACTAGAGGTAGAAAAATGATGAAAACAGTAAAACGGTCGGGAGCTATGTCTGTGTCTGTGTATTTTTAAAACTTCAGATAATCCACACGAAGTTATGCTGACACTGTTTTCGCAGGTTTAGGTAAAATCAAAACACGCATTTGTCGAAGGTAGACAAAGAAAACGCAATGTACTTCAGGAAGAGTTAGTTATTGACATTTTTATAGTAGAAAATTGAGACTAACTAGCTTTAGTAAATACTTATATATTGTGTACCGGTACCTTGTAAGTAAGTTGTCATGGTGCCAAACTTTTATTAAATTGTTGCTCTAATATTTGCAGGAGCGTGTAGTCCTGGAGCATACTCCATCAGGAGTATATTGACTTATAAAATCGTCGGCCAATGTATGAGCATGTCTGACTTAAAATGCCCCATGAGTATGTTTAACAAATGCGCTCCAGGATCATGTTAGATTTCGAAACATACTTCAAACAAGCGTGTCCGACTTAGAAATATGCTCCAGGAGTACGTCTGACTTAGAAACAAGCGTGTTTAAAAAATCTCCAGGAGCAATAAGTCAAACGTGGGGAGCACATACTTCAACCAAACATTTTTATAAGTCAAATACGATCCTAGAGAATATGCTTCAGGACCATATGTCGCCGTATCATATTGTCTCGAAGCATATATTAGGGCCACAATCTTACACAGGCTGGTGAAAATAGTATCAACATTTTTTCCTTCTTTTTGAAAATATGCACTTTTTGATAAAATTAGTGTTTTCCTTTGATGTTATACATTAAAATATCAGCTTAAATTAATTTTGCTTTTTTGACTTCAATACGATATTCTCTTTAAAAGTTCATGGTTGGTCCAGGTGAAGCATATCGACTCGAATTGAATGAATTTTCTCCTGTACTCAGACATGTATTCGGTTTCTTATATCATGTATATGTATTTAATTGTTTTAACAGTCTATTTTTAACAATTTTGGCTAATAAATTGGATTTTTGTACGCGAAAGTAGTATTTTGTTCGATCTAATTTATTTATCAGTTACATTTGTGAGTGTCCAAATTGAAAAATGTGTGTCTAATTTGCATATTCAGTGTTTCTAAATTGTAAACGCAGTTTTCTCAAAGAAGCAATTTCGTGTCTGCTGATACACTGCGCGCAGCGTTTCTCTAGAACAAAATGTCCAATTGCTTTCAAATTTTGCATAGTACCTTTTTGGGACATGATCTCTAAAAAGTTTTATACAGAAATTTTGAATTTTTTATTCTCAAGGTCATATTTTGAAGATATAAACAAAAATTTAGTGAAAATGTGATGTTGATGGGGAAAAGAGGTCATTGACCCCTGTTTCTGATTAAAAAGTAATTTTTTGGCTCTATAACTTTTTAGATGGTGTACTTATTCTACCGGGAATGTGGAGAAAAATTGCGCGCAAGGTATGTACCAAAAATCCAATATGGCTACCGTTTCCATGGCAACCGGTTAAACTGTGACCTTGAAAATAGCTTAAATAAATTTCTTTTGATCATAGTTATTATATAACCAAATATGAATATCATAGCATTTGTACTTTTAAAAACACCCCTTAAGGATCCACTAATAATCGTACCTAATCAACATTGTTCGTATTCTCACCCCTATAGCCAAATTAATATCTAGGGTTCTGTCAGAAGATTCTCCTAAAGTTTGAGATTACAAATGTATTGCCTGTCAAAAGTGAACATTCACTATAAACTGTTTGTAATAAAGAAGTTTATATTTTTAAGTTTATTTCTAGAAATACTATCACTGAGTTTTTCATTCTTCGAGGAATGAAAAAATCAAAGCATAAATAATTGTTTCTTTACTTTAAATGTTCAAGTTCAACAAGAAGGGTTTTGGATATTAGGTATTAGTTCGAAGTACTTTCTAAAATTGCAATAAAATCAGTAGGTGTTGAACTTCACTTTGGTGATCATGGCTAAATTATGTCTTCAGTGGTACCCCAAATTTTTAATCAAAATGACCGCAAAGAAATGTAAAAAGGATAACTTAAATGTTTTTGTTCAATGCTATTCCGTTTTATGCAAAAGCGTCGTAATAGTATGTCACAGGCCCTCGAAATCCGCGGTAACGCGGCCGCGCCGTTCCCAGAAAAAAAGTTCGAAGTCCCAGAAAAAATCGGTAAGTTTAAAAAATACTAATATAAAATCAAATAATAACAACAATTTCTGACGAAAGATGATTTTTTTCTGGCAATATTGAATGCTAAAATACAAATAAATGAGCCAATAATACAAATTTGGGGGTTAATATTAAATTACTGACAAAAACAAGTGATTTTTTAGAGCAATTGTAACAATTTTTTCATAAATCTCACAGAAAATTCTCATCAGCACTAGAAAAGTTCCCAGAAAGGTTGAATTTTTTTCTATACCCTGTAGTATGGTATGAGATTCGAAACTTTTCAAGCACCATGTCTTTATTCCATTACAAATGTCACAAGTTATCATTGGATGAGATAGCTACAAATTTAATATCAGAACGTAGAATTTTTGTTAAATAATTTTAAGAGTGTGTTATAAATTACAAAGTTTTAAAGTAAGCAAGGGTACTTACCTTTTAACCAAATTTCATTCACTGGATTGGTAAAATAAATGTAGTGATTCAAGACCAATTTAACAATCACGTCCGTTTAAGATAGTGTTCATAAAATCCGAATTTGCAACGTAAGCATATATTTCACGTAAATGAAGCCTTAGTGAAATGAGTTGCAGTCTGCCTGCATAGTTATATTTGAAGATATAATTACTAGTATACGAAACGTTCAATTTTTGATTAAATGAATATGCATATTAATGTAGCGGGCTTTTGATTAATTTACACAATATTGCCAAGAATTCAGTGACCTTTAAAGCAATGTAAACATGACTGTGATCTATATTAAGGAAAATACTAATTCCCCTGAAAGTAACAACAATGATTTAATATTTTGTTTTTAAAGGTGCAATCTAGAGAGTGATGAGTCAACTCTTGAACTTTATACCGTATTGTATTTTTTGACAGTGAATTAAAATACATGTAGTGCTCTTCATTTTTCTTTTTAGAACCTAAAACTTAAGGATACATAAAACTGGTTGTTTGATTCTCGTCTAGAGGGTATTCATAAATTTGATGAGGGAGAGAGGGTTTTTTTTTCCATTGTTGTTGTCGACAACTTATAGCTTAAATATAAAAAAAATGATGCAAAATGCTTTCGACTTTTCGCTGCTGGCTCTTCGCTTATTTCTCAATTTTAAAGATTTTATTCTGTACCGTACACCTCTACAATGTAGAGTTTATCTGAGGAGTACATTTAAACATGTATATAATTTATGTAGGTATTGCATTTAAAAGTACAATACTTTTGCATTTTAAAAAAGGTTTTGATTATAATTAATTATCATTATTAGACCTTGTACTAATATCAGTTTCTACAGTGACGTTAGAAACAAATGTTTCGCTTTCGGCTACTTGTGAGTCATAAACTTTGACGATTTTACAGACACCATTCTTAATCGCTTCGTCATTTTGATTATCATTTTCACCGCTTTCCATTGTAGTTGTGTCTAATGATGCAATTTCTAACTTAGTGACAAGAGTATCGTTATCGTCACTGTAGACTTCACCTGTCACTCGAGTTGAACTTGATAATGACGCTCCTAGTCCATTTGTATCTGCATTGCTGCCCTTTTCTTCCCTTTTCCTTTTAGGATTTTGTTGCTTAACTGGTTCCTCAGTGCAACATCTATCACTGATAATTCTACGCACATCTTTTTGGGCGTAACAAAACAGAATAAATATGAACATTCCTTGGAAAGCGTTAAATATACAGAAAAGTAGTTGAAATATCATTCTCGCCTCTTCAACGGCTAGGAGGCCAAAAACCCATGTTAGTCCTAATATAACAGACACAGAGAAGGCATTCAGTAATCGTTGACCCACATGACTTCTATCCTTCATGTTGGGTTCATCTTCTTCACTTTTTGGCTTCACAGCATAGCTCTTACTACTGAGCAATGTTTTGGCTACTAAACAGAATGTTATTGTATTGTGTAAGATTACTACAGCAACGGGACAAAGAAGACCAAACAATAGTCCATATCCGGGTGCCACAAAGCAGCTGAAAGTAAGTTTTAAAAGTAATTAAGTTTAAAAATACCAAGGTTATGTCACAAACAAAATACAATTTGGTTAACAATTTTATTTCATTGAAACCGGATGTAGGCCTTTGCAGTTTGGCATGTAACATACGTAGGTCAGGAGATTCGCTTATCGTAACCAATATATGTCTATGACTGAAGTTGAACTACATTGCCGGTGTAATGAATGGTACAGTCCTACCCATTTTATT